>CAUYSK010036770.1:0-59723 GCA_963575035.1 Avahi laniger | reverse complement strand
GTATTGCTGACTTTAGTACCTTCAATGTTATTCAGTGTAAATATTCAAAACAGGGTATTTGTGCAACTGGGTGTTAGCTCCAAATGCACACATGGCACCAGGAAAGGAGCTGGACGAACTTGGGGTCATGGAAATATTAGCACAGGAAATGAAGTAAGAAAACGGATGTAAGAATGGGACTGTTGCAGAGCTCCACGTTACAATGAGAAATACTATACCAAGGTGCCAATAAAGAAGTCTTTTAAAAGTCTTTCTAGGTCCTTTATCAGCTAAGAGATACTTGGATTTTTTTTCTTTTATCTGTGGTTTGGTTTTGGCCTCTTTTGCATTTGTTTTCTTCCTTGATTCTTAGAAGTTCCTATATGTTGATTTTTCTGGAAAATGACTAAAAACAACCTCTCTTCTTCCTTCTTTATCTTTAATTGCAATAGACATCCCCTGTGCTCCTTCATTCAGTCACTGATTCAATATCTCATTTGTACACTAATTTAGCAAATAGATATTGAGCCTCAGGCACTGTGCTGGGTGCTACAGGCCTTGCCCTTGAAGATGGTACAATTTACTGTTGTGTGTACATGGGAGCTCATGAGTGTGGCCTGGCAGTGGGGAGCAGGGATTTGCATCCGTGGACCATGATGTTGAGAAGTTTGGTTGGGTCCTTACAGGGAAGGGCCATGAATGACATCTGAAAGTGCTAAAAAAATAGTATCTCTCTGGCTGAGAGAATTGGGGTCATTTTACAAAGGGCTGAGGGAAGAATAGAAGGTGAGTGGTTGAGCAGACCAGGCTGCCTGGGTAAGAGCACTGTGCTCTTCATCTCTCTGTATCTTAATTTCCTCATCTGTAAAAGGAGAAATTGCTGGAAACAATAATAGTGTCTACCTCATAGGGTTGTTTGCTATGAGATTAAATGAGTCAATATATGTAAAGTGCTCAGCATAGTTCGGGGTATGTAGTAGCTATAGATGCATGTTAGTTGTTACTGTTGTTATGATTATGAAAGGATTCAAGGGAGAACTGCTATATTCCTTTCCCAAAGAACCATGTGCACAATAGCCCAGAGGCATGTGAAGGGGTGTGGTGTCTAAGCAGTGACAAAAACTTCTGTGTAATTCGAGTGTACAGGTCAAGCGTGAGTTGCTTGTACCTAAGTGTTGTGTATGTGGGAGTTCATGAGTGCAGCCCAGTAGTGGGGAGCAGGGATTTGTACCTATGGACCATGATGTTGGGACATTTGGTTGGGTCCCGGCAGGGGAGGGCGGAGAGTGACATCTGAAGAGATCATATCTCACGGTGGATCCACAGCATCGAGTGAGGAACCAGAGGGCCTGGGTGTGAATCCCAACTCTCCTAATTCCTACCCGAGTGCCTTTGGGAAGTTACTCATCTCTGAGGGCCTCATTACCCTCATCTGCAACATGCAGATACCCTTAGAGCATTTCCATCATTAGGTGGTGAGGAGGATGCGAACTAACATGTGTGAAGGGCTACGAATCTTGCCTCACACCTGGTAGGCTTGATTTATATTAGTCATTATTGTTAAAATAGTTTGCACCTTATTATACAGGTACACACAAATCTACAGCAATACTGAAGCTGGTGATAGTATGATCACACTTGTTAAGTGCCAGAAATTATGAAACCATAATAAATAAACAAATAAAATGGTTATTTTCCTAAAGAAGGAGAGAAAAAACATCTTTAAAGATTGAGTCCTCATAGAGGCAAGACAGAATATACACCCATGATCTTAATGGAGTCGACACAGGCTAGACTGGGAGTCTAGCAATACAATTCAGTCCACTGAGGCTGCACAAGGGGAGGTGCAGAACCCAGAGCAAGGGGGGCAGTGCCACGCTACTTCCTGCTGGCTCCCTGGTGTCAGTCCCTTCTGGGAAGCACGCTGAGAGAGGCAGAGACTCCTGGCTGTATCCAGAGGAGAGCACCCATGGTGGTGAGGAGGTTGGAGGCTGTTTCACAGATGCAGCAAGTGGAACTGGGGGTGTTTGTTGAACTGAGAGCAAAGGTTGGAAGCAAAAGCTGGGGCTAGGAATAGGGGGTCACGACCACCCTCAATATAGGAAGAGCTGTTAAGTGCAAGAGGGAGTAGACGAGTTCTGCACAGTTCCAAGGAATAGAAATGAAACAATAAATGAAAACTACAGACATATGGATTTCGACTCAGTCTTTAAAAGGTAACAACATGGCTAGCTTTGACACAGCACATGTAATATCTCAGAAACTGTCCTCTACTCTTAAATGATTTCATTTAATCTCATAACAACCCCATGAGTTATATATTGTTATTATCCACATTCCACAGATGAAAAAACTGAGACTTAGAAATATTAGGTAACTTATTCAAAGTCACAAAGGTAATAAGTGGCAGAGGATTGGATCTTCACTTTTAGAATTATGCAACCCTGCCTTCCAGATGAGCCTTACAGAGGCCGAACGAGATGGTGCAGCAGAGTCTACGACTTCCTTCTCTCTGTCTCCTCTGGCTATCACCAAGTTCTTTGTAGATCACTTGATATATCACTGCTGAGGTGAGGCCTTCCTTGACCTAGGTTAGTTGTCCCTATTAGAGTTTCCCTTAATACACTGTTAATTCCACTTTAAAACTCTTATCAAACTTTTCACTTCTTGTTAATGTTTTCTTTCCTGCTAAGACTCTAAGCAATGTTGTTAATCATCATATACTAGTGCCTAGAATAGTGTCTGACTCAGAAGAATGGCTTAGTTACCGTATTAGTTAGGATTATTCAGAGAAACAGAACCAATAGGAGATACAGACAGATAGATATAGGTATAATGGAAAAAATTATATACATACATGTAAGTATATTTGTGTATGTATATATACATATATAAGTATATATAACATGATATATCCCATATATTTTTACACACACCCCCGTGTGTGTGTGTGTGTGTGTGTGTGTGTGTGTGTGTGTAGAGAGAGACTTTTGGGGAATTGGCTTGTACAATTGTAGGAGCTGTCAAGACCAAAATCCGCAGGGCAGGCTGGCAGACTGGAGACCCTGGGAAGAGTTAAAATTGCAGTCTAGAGTCTAAAGGTAGTCTGAAGGCAATTCCTTCTTCAGGAAGTCTTTTCTCTTAAGACCTTCAACTGACTGGACTGGCTGGACGAGGCCTGTCCACATTTTCTGGGTAGCCTGCTTTGCCCAAAGCCTACTGATTATTCGGATAATCTGCTTTACTCAAAGTCCACTGATGTAAATGTTAATCACAATAAAAAAATACCTTCAAGCAACATCTTCTAGACGATGTTTTACCAAACGTCTGGCACCACAGCTTCCCAAGTTGGCACATAAAATTAACCCTCATAGTAACTATAAATACTTTAGAAATAAGTAATTAGTGAGTTACCCAATACTGGAGGTGTTCATGTTAAGATGGGCTGAAATATTTTAAATGTCATTCAAGTTTCTGATTGAATTACATGAATTTCAAGGTTTCTCTATTTTTTGTGCCTCATGAGTCTAGGAGTGTTATATATCACTAGAGAATTTTTAGAAGAGGTGGAAATAATTTTAGCATGATTTCAGTGGAAATCAAGCTAATATCCTATAAATAAATACAAGTGTATTTACTATTGCACATAAAATCCGCTATAATTTGGAGTTTTTTTTTTTGCTTTGACTGAATGAATTATTCTCTAAATAACTTTTTATTGAGTGCCTACCTATATATAGGTACTATTATAAACAAAATAGACAACAATCTCTGCTTTTGGGGACTTTATATTGTAGTGGGAGGTTGGGGAGAAAGACAATGAACAGTAACTAAGTAAATTATACAGAAAATCAGATGATAAAATACTATGAAGAAAAATAAGCAAAGGACGACATAGGAAGCATTGGAGTGAAGGTGGGAACAGGAGAGTACCATTTTTAACAGGGAGATCTGCTACACTAAGAAGGTAAAATTTGAATACAGAGTAAAAAGAAGTATAGTAGCCAGAGCAAGCCATGCACATGTTTGGGAGCAGACGAAACATTTTAGGCAGAGGAAAGAGCAAGCGCAAAGGCCCTGGGGTAAGTTCACTGTGCTTGATCAAGAGTAACAGGGAGGCCAATGTGGCTGAGGAGGGGTCAGTAATGGATGCCAAAGTTGGTGGGATCACAGGGGCCAGAAAGTGGGGCCCCATGGTGTCCCATGAGGGTTATGAGCTTCTTACTTTGACTCAGGGAGAAACAGAAGCCACTGGAGGGTCTTGACTTACATTACCCTGGCAGCGATGTGGGGAATATGGCTGGAAGCTTTTTATATTCCGGGTCTATCCAAGGAGTCATGTAAGTTCTCAACCTCTACTTCCTTACCAGGAGCATCCTTCAGTTTTATATGGTGGTTTTAGGTTTAGTTTCATTTAAAACAAGCTTATTGAAGTATAGTTGATGTAAAGTAAGCTGCATGTGTTAAAAATGTGCACGTTGATAAATTTTGACATGTATATATACCATGAATCCGTCATTGCATTCAAGATAGTGAAATATCCATTAGCTCCACAAGTTTCCTCGTATGATGTGTTTTTTATTTTACTGATCTCATCACCCAGGTGCTGTTTCGAAAGTGGGGGGCAGGGGGTGGTGTGTGCAATAAAGGCAGGGCCATTTGTTCTCTGTTCCCGGCAAGAACCTGGCCACCACTCCACGTTGCTGTTATGGGGATTCCCTTCCTCTTTTGCTTACTTTAGGAATACCTGGAAGGGTATTTACAGGGCCAATTTTAGCTTTTCCAAAAATTTCATTGCATTTTGAAAGATGTGGCCTACAGCTCTGAGCAAAAAGGGAGAGTGACCCATGCTTTATGTGGCAAATTTTTCTTGCCAAGATTGTTTGATGGACGCACATCCAGCCTTTTGCGGCTATTTTGGTCCTGTTATAAGGAGAGTTAAGCTATTTGGTTTGGAATTGCCTAAGTTTCTGACAGACAAATACATGCCAATTAAATTGGAAGAAAAAATGTGGCAGAAGGAAGAATTTTTTCCCCCTGAGGAATACAGACATTCTAACTTCTGCGTCATTACGCTTGGCAATAATTTATCCCTTGAAGCTAATTAAGAAGTATGAGTGGGTTATTTTTAACTTCCTTAATTCTTCCTTTAATTATCTTCACCCTCCTATCTCTCAGGAGCAATATATTTTCTCACTAGGTAAGGGGAAATTCCTGAATAACTTAACAACACACCTTGCCAATATTAGCCGCAGCACCTTGGAATTTCCTTCCGCCCAATGTGCTACCTTTCCAAGTTCTTTCTAGCTCCCAGCCAGGTATGACTTCTCCCTTTACTCTGCACTATCTCTTCAAGTATCGCAAGGCTTTTTATTATTACTCGGATAGCTAAACAAGATTCATGTTCTCCAGTCCGTATCCATTCACCCATCTACATATTCACTTGTAAATTTTTGCTCAATAATTATATAGAGAATCTCTGCTATATTAATAGGTGTCCTAGCAGGAAACACATGGCATATACAAATTGGGTGATTGGAAAAGAATTTAATATAGGGAAAAAAGCATAGTGAATGTGGAGAACCCAGGAGGAGTTCGTGTAGAATCCTGGAGACAGTACCAGTGGCATTCATGGTTGCCCCTAGGCCTGGAGGGGCAAGGAGGGAGCAGTTACTGGAAGCTGAGAGAGACAGAGATAGAGATTGACTGACTGGGCATGAGCCTTGGCCTCCGGGCAAGAGATTCAGCCAACATACAGCATCCTGGCTGTGAAGAAGCCTGGGAAATGGATGGTCTGACTTTTCTTTCCTCCTCTCCTCCCAATCTATTGCCATGTTCACCCTTGACCAAACTCACCAGGAAGCAGACAAAAGGAAGCCCATCAGTGCTAGTCATACAGGTCGGCCTTCCAGGGGACAGAACCTGGGAGACAGTGGACCTGAAGGGGCACACAGAAGGTACTGGGCACATCTGCTTTGTGGCAAACAGTATCTATTGAACTGCTTGCTGGGCAATTATAGTTGGGTAACCTATAGGGGCTTCAAACTCAGTTGGCAGCAAATTAAACTCTTGTGTCCCCACAAAGCTACTCCTCCCCCTCTATTACCAATCTTGGTGCCTCCGTCTGCCGAGTCGCCCAAATCAGACACATTGGGGCTTTGGGATTGATTCTATACTCCCCATCTCTGTTATGCTCCTGCCCTGCCGCCCTTCGTTATGCTTCCAAGAACTGCCCTTTTACCTCCAACATGTTCTCAAATCTATGCTCTCCTCTCCATCCTCACCCTCATTGCTTTGGTGCAGGCCCTTGCTTCTTTTACCTGGTTTATTGCACAAGCAACCTGCTGCTCTCTAATTCATCTTCCACGTTGCCACCATAGCGACTTGCCTAAAATATAACTCTTTTACTTGTATATTATGTCTCTCCCACTATAACATAAACTCCATCAAGGTTGGAATTTTTTTCTCTTGTTTTCTACTCTGTGCTCAGCATATCCATGTGGCACCGGGTGGCTACTCATTGAATTTGAATATGCTATGTCACTCCTCTGCTTAAAAGCTCAGTGAATCCCATTGCATGCAGAGTTACGAGTTATGTAATCATTATTAGTAGGGAAAACTATACTTATTGAGTACAGTGACATGTTTAATCCTTACAACTGGGAAGTAGGTACCATCTCCAGGTTACATTTGAGGAGATTAAAGGTTAGTTGGAAGATTCACATGGTTGAATGAGGAAAAGCTCAAAGAGCCGGAGTAGAGCAGAACTGTAAGACAGAAGGAGCCTGGTTCTCTGAATCACTATGGGAAGCGCTGCCACCTAAACTCTTTTATTAAGTGGTTATATGAGAAAGAGATAAGCTTATATTGTATTGAGCTTCCAATATTTGCGCATTGATTTTTATGAGTTAACCTACTATAAGTGATGTAACTTCTATTCAAGATGAATTTGCATGTCAAAAATCTTTGAAGAAAAGGACACTAAGTAAGACAGCCAACAAAATTAACAAATGAGAGTTAATTCACTTTGGTTTATATAAAAAAAATAGCATATTTTAAAATAATGTCAAAGAGGTTAATAAGATCTTCAAAGAGGTAAAGGAAAAAATGATATCCATATACAAAATAAGAAATGATGCAAAGAAAATTAGGAAGATAGGCAAGATGAGGATATGAAGATATGAAAAAAAATAACTAATTTTGAAATCCCAACATGGAAAATGTAGCTGTTGAAATTGCCTTTAAATCTTCACTAAATGGGTGAAACTCTTCTTTGAACAACATTACATATAAGGCCCTTATAGAAGTGAGGACTTAACTAAAGATATAGTTGAGAAAAAAAAGTATATATATGAAACTTAGAAACCTGTTTGATATATTGAGAAGATTTCAACATGTCATATATATGTCCCGCAGGAGTTCCAAAAGAATCCCGTAAAACGAAATGCTGCAGAAAAAAATTCAAGATATAATAAGAAATTTCCACTAAGATAGGAGTCTCATAATTAAAGTAGGCTCCAATGCTAATAAAATAAGCAAAAATAAATCAATACCCAGGTATATGAAAGATAAAGAAAAAAATCTTTAAAGTCAACACAGTAAAAAAAAAGAAGGATTACCTACAAAATTGGCAATTATTCTGATGGCAGACTTTTCATCAACAACAAACAACAAAGTAATATTTTCAACATGCTGAGGGAAACAATGGTCTCTTAATAATACAATAATATGCTAAACTATTATTCAAAAGGAAAGGGGGAGTTTAGGCATACTAAGAATAAGATCCTTACTAAAAAAAATGATAAAATGTATATGTCAACAAGAAGAAAGGATTTATCCTAGGAATAAGAGAACAGTATAACAAAAAATTGTCAAGATTCTTTCTGAAAAAAAATGGACATAAAAGAAGTCCCAAATTATTGAAGAAATATCATAATGTTGGCAGTTCTCTCAAAATTAATCTATAAACATATTATGATTCTGATTAAAAATTTTAAAGGTTATTTTTTAGAATAAAACTTAAGATGACCATAAAGTTCATGTGGAAGAATAAGAATAGGAGACAGCCAAGACAATGTGAAGAAGAATGTGATTGTCCTTGTGCTACCAGCTATTAAGACATATTTTAAAGCTGTAGCCATTAAAACGGTATGGAATGGGCCCAGGAATAGAGAAATGTAGTGATGGAACAAATTCAAAAGCTCAGAAGCAGATCCAGTAATTGATGGGAACTATGTATGTAACACAGATGGTGTTTCCTATCAGTGAAGAAAGAATATTAGCTGTATGAATACTTTTCAAATTTTTGTGGTATGTACTTATCTGTTATGGCATTTCTGTATAACACATTTGAACTTGGAGGAACGTAACAGGAAGTTAGAGTCTTGCCATAGACCAAGATATCTTTTCTTATCATGGATTTAACAATAATGTGATATATTGAATTCTGCTGGTTTCATTTCTTGATTGGGAACTCCCCGAAATGGGAGAAGAAGGAAACTGTTATTAAGTATCAAATAAAAGCTTATCTGTAAAATGGGGACAATAGTAGTGTTACCTTATAGAGTGCTGTGAGGTTTAAATGAGATACTTCACGTAAGCTGCTGAGAGGAGCTCTAGCTGAATGGATGTTAGCTGTTAGAATTGTTGGTGCACCACATTCCCTTGTTCGCTGAGCTATTTGGTTGTAGGCAGAGAATCCCAGTCAGAACTTATGGATCCCAGTCATCTTATTACTTACAAATTATTTGAAAATAAGGTATAAATCCCAGAGTAACCCATGCCCTTCCCTATTACCAGCTTTACACATATCAAGACTGGGAGTTGGGACCACTTTGCCATAACTTACTCAGACAATGTAACAAATTCCATGACTAGAGCGCTGGTGCCCATTTCAGCCAGCAAATTTCTTTCCTGGTTCTGTGCTCTGAGTTACATATCTACATGAAAGTATAAATAACTATTTTCTAGCCATACATGGCATTTAGAACATCAAATAATATTTTCTTCTCATATTCTTCACTTCATTAAGCTACACATATTTTTCCCCAGATTTTTTTTGATGCTGTTTGAAAGTAACTTGCATTCTTCCATGTCCCACATTATTTCATTCTGTGTCATTAGAAAAAATGAAGTGACTGAAGCTTTCTGAGAATTAATGGAAATAAATTAATTTGACTCTGGTTAAAAATAGTTAAATATTTCAAATTACTAAGAACCTCTTAATGGAAAAAAGATCAACATTTTTCACATTCAAACTAGAAGAACATCCAGAAAACATTTTCATGGTTACTTTGGACTCTTCTTAAGTTTAGAAAAATTTTTCTACCAATTTCTGCTTTCAGCTATTAAATTCTAGAGTGATGGCCATTAAATTATATTATGTAGGTATATGATAAAAATATGAGACATATTTTTAAAAGAAGGACAAAATTTATGCTAAGTGTCAATCAGACACTTAAAAGGTACTGTTTATTTAGGATGATTAATGACTATCAAACATCTTTGTTGACTTCACTTTGCAGTTAAGTGATGGTCTCATGTTTATTTTGGTAATAAAGTACTGGTCTGGGAAATGAAAAAAAAATTAATTTGACTCTGTCTTTTTTACCAAAGGCCAGAATTGTTCTGATGTGTCTATTAATTATTAGGCTGACACCAGGATTGTTGTGCTGTGTCTATCAGCCATTATCTAGATGTCCGAGAGCAAGGGTGGGCTTGATCACTTATTTGCATTGACTCTTATATTTCATTGCACTAGACACTACGTGCTATACTGCACTTCGTTTCCCTAGCAACACCAATGCTTTGTGTTTTTCAAAAGCAACATATCTGATATTCCCTAGAGAATTATCTTTTTGGATAATATGTTTTCAATAAGTAAACTGATTGGAAATTTATCATATAGCATATCCATTTATAGATATCTTTGAATGTCTGATATGTTCATGAAGTAGGCTACAAAGATAGATAAAATGTAGTTCCTGAACTTAGATGTCTCAAAAATCTAGTGATAGAAAAAAATAGAAATATGTTCAAGATATACATTTAGCACAGAGAGGGGAGTGATTTAGTTTTCAGAAAACATCGAGCAAAGCTTCACAGAGAATTCTGATATATAACAGTTTCGAAGGATGAGGTTCATCAAGCAGTTGTCTTAGCCCACTTTCTGCTGCTATAACAGAATAATACAGACTAGGTAATTTATAAAGAAAAGAAGTTTATTTGGGTTGTGATTCTGGAGGCTGGGAAGTTCCAGAGCATGGCACCGATATTGGCTCAGCCTCTGCTGAGGACCTTCTTGCTGCTTCATAATGTGGCGGAAGGGCAGCAGAGTGCACAGGACAGCAAGAGAAGAAAGGGACAGAACTCCTGCGATCACTGACCCACTTCTATGATGATGACATTAACCCATTCATGAGGGTGGGGCCCTCATGATCTAATCACCTCTTAGAGGTCCTGCCTCTCAGTACTGTTACAATGACAGTGAAGTTTCAACATGAGTTTTGGCAAGGACATTTAAACCGCAGCAATATTGAAAAGTATTGAGTTATGCAATAATATACCATTTCTGAAAACTAAAAGGCTTTTCACACATTCATTAAAACATTCTCACTAACCATACATACATATATGTATTTTTAAAATATAAATTTTAAAATAAAAATATTTTCCATATATTCGTGCAGGTTAATTTGCTGCATAAAATATTACTCCAAAACTCAGCGGCTTAAAACAACAGTCATTTATTACTCCTCATGTTTCTGCAAGTCCACTGGAGGTCTCTGACAACTGATCGAGGTTGGGCTCTGCTAGGGCAGCTCTGCTCCATGTGTTTCTCATCCTCCTGCTGTGACCAGTGGGCTGTCTGAGCATGTCCCTCTCATGGCCATGGCAGATGTGCAAGTGGAAACACTGAAGGCTTCTAAAACCTAGGCTCAGCGCTGGTACACTGTCATCTCCATGATCTTTCATTGTCCCAAGCAAGTTGTGAGGTCAAGTTTCAAGTCAAGGGGAAGGGAAGTATTCCATGCATGATGAGGCCATGGCAAGGATGTGCATGCTGGCATGGGTAAAAAATCAAGGCTATTAATAGAATCTACTTCATACCTCCAGCAAGGATTTGCAGTAGCTTACGACAAAACGCATAGAAGGGATCTACTACCAAAAGGCCTCTCTAAAAGAGATTATTTACAACAGAAATACCAGGGTAAAGGAAACTTGTCATCAGGCATGGGCATGAATTCTGAGATTCCTGGTAGTCAAAGCAAAAAGGGAAAGAGAATACGATGTCTGAGAAAAGAAAGACTAGCAACTTGTAATGAAAACTAAACACACAGATATATATCTAACTCTCCAATATATTCACTCTAAATGTATACATTCGCATACATTCTGTGTGGTTAGAAGATAGGCTGTTAATATATAACAACGTGAAATCTTAATCTAAATAATCTCATACGTGTCCATCATTCATTCTTTTTCTCAAATATTGTTCTTATTTTTAAAAAGGATTTTGAGATTTGAGAATTTTTCCCCCTTCAGTCAGAAGTAATCTTTGTGTGTAGGATCTTTTCAGCATAAGGACTAGTCCATCCCCTTTGCCTCTAAAGAATACCCTATTTTTCAGCAAAAGGGACCAGACAAAGATAGCCAAGCAGATTTTTTTTTTGCCAGTGTGTGACGGGATGGCAAAAAAGGCTGGTACTTTAGCCAAGTTGTCTGCCAACATTTCTTGTTCTCCACTTGCTATTAGTTGCTTGGTTTTAAGAAAAAAGCGAAAGCAAAGAGTCTTCATGAAATTCTGGACTTTTTACTCTCCCACTTAATAAACATTTGGGTCTATCTGTTGCCTCACATCCTGTGTGAGTTGGTACGAGAACCAGTTTGGCTATTTTATACAGAAACAAACACTTAGCTATGTGCCTTTGAGCTAATATCTGAAACAATGGCGGTGTCTTGTATGTGTAGGTGGTTCTTAACTGTCTCAAACAAGTGGCAACATGGTGAGATTGAAAGGTTTGGGTCCGTGACAGCCTCCGCTTGTATCCTGGTTACTTACTCTGAGTGAAACTGAAACATTTGTTTATATATTTGAATCTCAATTTCTTCGTTGGTAAAAGTGATGACAATAATAATCTATTTCAAAGTATGGTTATGAGAATTAACAATGAAATTGTATGTGCGTGTCTAGCAGCACCAGGGTAGTAGCACATAATAGGTAATCAACAGTTGTTAGACTCCTTTCCCATAGGAAGTCAGGAAGACTATGCCCTGTTCACTAACACAAGCTGAGAAACTGTTGTGACATGTCAAACAGAGTAAACCAAACAAATAAGAAAACAGAACTATAAAATTACAAGTTTCCAGAGGTCACACAGGGCAAAGACTCAAGACCGGAAATCAGAATTCCTGGTTCTCAATCCATTGTTTATCTATTGCATTCATTCATTCACTCATCCATTAGTCACTTGTACCCACTCTATGCTAAACCCTGTCCTAGACACTACACATCTAAATAGGTAAAAGAGACTTAGGTTCAACTAGCTTATAGTCTAGAGGGGAACCAAGAGAGAAATACAATTATATTACCTTGCAATACAGCTTTCAACAGAGGATTTGGTAAAAGATCAAGGAGAAAAAACAATAGATGTTGATAATAACTTTGTTTATGGTTCTCTTTCTGAGAACGCCTTATAAGCACCTAGTTCTGTTGGGACATGAGTGTTAATAAATAGCATACCTTTCTAAAGGACTAAATCAAATCATTTGAAAGGGAATTTTGTACGTTAAATCTGTAGTGATAAGTTTAAGCCATCGTCTGTTTCTCACAAGGTATTTAGAATAGAAGGAGCATTAAAAATTTGATATTTCCCATTAACTGAAATCTTTAGCAAGAGAAGAAAATGTTGTTATGACAAATCTGTAAACACGTGTGCCCTCTGCTTGAACTGATCTCTCCCTTCTCCAGTTTCACCCTCCCTGCAACTGACTTTTGCCCGTTCATCCTTGACGTTTAAATTTAGGCGTTACTTTCAGGAAAGCTTCGTGGGCTTTTAATTATTTATGTGGCTACCTTTAGAGTTATTTTGCATCTGAAATAATTGTAATCCAGGCTGATGTGTAAAGTCGTTCAAGTTTCACACTGCACATTGTAATCTACATGACTGGCGCCCCCTAATGTTGTGAAATGTGCAACCTGCACAGCTGAAATTTTCTTTTTCTGCAATTGCCCCTCCAATTGTATTAGATTCTTTAAAAAAATTAATTATTGAGCCATATTATTTTTAAAGTTAATGAAAATAAACATTGTAAAAAATTCACACAATATAAACAAGCCTGCATGGCTCTCACCCTCTACTCTCCCAGATTCATACCTGGAGTAATCACCATTGACTATTTCTTGTTTCTTTTTCTCCCACAATGTTAAATAGAATCCTAAGGTTTGATTGTCACTAACATTTGAAAATTAGCACCTGGGATATCCCCACTTTCACATCATTTACAAATTCTGTTGCTTCCTCTTGGAATGCACTTTCCTTGATTCTGGCAAACTCCATTTTATTGTTCAGTCTCGTAAAGGCATCACACCCATACAAGTTCCGTATCACATCCACACTCAGACCACTCCTCTGACCTCCACGTACACATATCCACCTTCTAAATTCCTTTTGTGTCAAAGCACTTTAAACTTAACACACTCAGAAGCAGACCCTTCCCCACAGACCTTTTCCTCTTCTGGTGATGCCCAGCTCAGTGGACGCATTACTGTCTATCCAGTCATACATACCAGAAACCTGGGGTCATCCAAAACACCTCCCTCCCCTCATCCTCACATCCTGCCCAGCTTCCAAGTTCCGTCAACTTGACCTTCTCACTTTCTCTTGAGTCAACTTACTGTTCTTTCCATTTCACCAACACAGTCCAAGTTACCATTACTTCTCGTCTGGACTATTTTTATAACTTTCTAACTGATACATTGGTATCCAATATCTCACCCTGATCCCTTCTATACACTGCAGTCTAAATGACCTGGAAATACAAATCTGATGTGCCATGCTTCTTCTAAAAGCCTTCCCTTCTAAAAAACATGTTTGTAGCATGTGGACTTGATTCCTTAATGCAGCCTCTGAGCCCCTGCATGACCTGGCCTCTTCCAAACTCTCCAGCCACACCCTTCTCTCACTTACTGTACCGCTTTTCTTATTTTAGCCAACCTGTTCATCTTTCAGTGTGCTGCTACTTGTTAAAATTATGCACTATATTATTAGTCTTGGTAACAGGCATAAATGAAGAGTGAGAAGCAAGATTTTATGTCTTTCCTCTCATCCAGGTATTCTCACATTGCCTCCTGAGAAGTCCATTCGAATAGTCAATCAGTGTACCCATGTGCACACTTGGGGGCGGCCCAACCTAGATGCTGCCATCGGCTAAAGCATAATTAAACAGAGGAACAAATGCTGGAGCAAGGTTTGTGACAGTAGCATTCAGTTCCTTCTCATTAACGAGGGAGGCCTTAGCCAGGCAGGCCTAGGGGGGCATTTTCAGTTTTGGTCTGGTTTTAACTGCTCATTCTTTCAAACGCACTTGATCTCTTTCTGAGTCTTTCCTCCTTATGGACCTAGAACAGCTTCATTCCGGGTACTGATTATTTATAACAAAGCTCCCCATACTATTTATGAAAAGTCTTAACCTTTGCTCATGCTATTTTTTAGTGTTTACTTCAAATATTGAGGCTTCTTTAAAGAATTGGTAAGGAAGCTTTTCTTGCTCCCAAGATACTAACAGTTGACATGTAGAAAGTGTCTAATTAGCGAGTCTTGATTTTTATTTCTGCTTATAGGATCCAACAGCTTTCTGGTAATCTGTATACTCAAGCCAGCTGTCTCTTTATTTTTCGTATATGTTTTGTGATTTTGGGGCTCTCTGTCTTTGTTAAAAAAATATATTCTTTTTTTTATCATATGGCAGGAAGAAGTATTTTAAGACTTCTTAAGTTAAGAAGAGTAAATTCCTGGATGGGGTCCAAGATTAAAACAGACTCATCCATTGGGGAGATACCTGGACAGCGTTAAATTTCCTGTGCAACATCATTAAACATCCTCTTTGCTGCCCTAGTTCATGATTTTATTGTTTCACCAGTTCACACTGACTATAGTTGGGGGCTGTAGTTCTGTCTGACTGTTGAGTGCATACTATTTCCATCATATTAATACATTCCATTATGTTCTGAAGGAACATAATGTATGTGTGCTTGGAGGAAATGTTTTAAGTGACATCAAATGGGAAATTGCTAATTGCATTTTTCCCTGAATCTGCCATTATTTTAAGGATTGCTTTTTTCCTCCTCCAGCTAGTGAATTGTCATTAATTATTCCCTTCACTTTGCTATCCTACATTTTGTACCTCTCCAAATCTTAATGGAATTTTCAAAACCTAGTTCCTCCTTCCAGCTAATAGGAATTCCTTGCTATTTTGAAATTTCGCAGCCTTTGCAGTTTGTTTATTTTTGTATTACTTTGTTCAGAAGACTAGCTAACACCATGCGATAACAACCATATAATTGTTTAGCTTCTTGGATCTTTGTTTCAGGGGTGTCAATAGTTCCTTTTTGTTGAAATTGTTAATAACCTTACAGATTAATAATGATTTCCTTGAGGGCAGAAACTAAGTCTTTTATTCTATTAGATCTTCATGATGTAGCCAAAAACCTGGGCACAGAGTTGGTGTTTTATAATTATTTGTTGCTTATTCTTATTTTAAGTGGAAAAATACCCATTAAATCACAGTTCTAAAGTATAAAAAGTAATGAAAGTGTAAAAAATGTGCAGATGGGTTAAGAGGATAGATTTGAGAGCCAGACAGATCCAAGTACAAATCCTGGCTATACTACTGGATAATGATGTGACTTAGGTAAGTTAATATCTCTAAGTCTTTGTGTTCTCATCTGTCAAATGCAGATAGTATCTATCTCGTAGAGTTTTAATGAAAACTGAATGAGATAATACATACAAGTCTAAGTACAATATCTAGTTCATAGTAAACACTCAAAAAATGGCATATATTGTGTTAATTATTAGCAGCAATATCAGTATTAGTATCATTAGTAGTATTAATGTCAATATTGAAATAGTGATACCTTTGGCATCAGACCCTAATTTCAACATCTGTTAGGGTTTTTTCCCCCCAGCTTTATTGACGTATGATTGGCAAATTTAAAAATGTATATATTCGAGATAGTATTTTGCTGTAAGTACACCTTGTGTGATGATTTCCAGTCAGGCTAATTAACACGTGTCACCTCACATAGTTACAGTTCTTTTCGTTGTGGTGAGAACACTGAAGATCTAGTTTCTTAGGTCAAGTACACAGTACATTGTTATTAACAATAGTCATTATTGCTGTACTGTGATCTCCAGAACGCCTTCATCTTGTAAGCTGAGAGCTATTAGTAATGTGGCCTGTGTCAGGTGAGGTCTTTGAGAAGCAGATGCCATGAAAGGATGAGATTTGCAACAGACTTGTTAGAGAAAGTGATTATGGAGGATAAAGATGGAGGGAACAGAGAGGGTGGGTAATGCTGTTGCTCTGTTCTCTGAAAGGGGAGTGGGAGGGAAGGAGGCTACAGTTCTGAGACAGACCTGGCCAGGCCAATGCAGAGTCTCAAAGTAGATTTATAGGAATCTTGCCCTGGGCAGGAGTGGACAGACCCTGGTACCACTGCTGTGCTCTGTCATTGCCTGAGGACAGTGCAGGGAAAGCACGGCCTTGGTGTGAATGCCAAGGCAGATCCGAAGATGCAGTAGCATCATCATCTGTGTCATCTATGCTGCCGACAGCAGCTTTCTTGAATGGAGATCTAAACAGTGCACCTCCATAATGCTCACCTATGGTCTTAGTCCATGATTCCGCCTGTTAGAGTCTCCGTTTATCCTCTGTGACATGAGGAACACAATAAATGCTCCATGGAGATAGTGTAAGGTGTAACTGAGATGAGTTATGAATACCTGAAGTACCTGGAACATAGTCAAGTGTTCAGAAAATGTTTATTTCTTTCCTTTTCTCCTAGTTTTATTTTCTACTTTTAACTTCCTATCTCATAAAGGTACCGTTCCCATCTTTTCTGAATGCTTCTAGTGTCAAGGTTCCAATGAATAGCTCATCACTGAAAAATCCTCACTCTTGTCTCATCACGCAATCTTGGGCAAAATGTCCTGGAGTTGAATTACCCAAATGATGGCTCTGGCACTCTTGTTCCTTTATCTACATAGACAGCCTTGGGAAAGAAAAAGAACAGAAAAATGAAAAGCAATTCATATTTGGCATTGGCTTGTTTTTTTTCCTTGAGGGAATAAAACTTGCATCTCTTTGAGATTAAATACTTTATGGGAACACTATGTCTTAGATGCTTTGTCCTGTTCAAATCATTGAGGGCACATTCAAGAAGGAGAACTATTTAGATCAGAGAAGATGAGCTGAGCTATCTTGTGCATATTAGGGTTCTTAGAAAGACACCGTTCTGAATCCCAGTCTGCCAATAGAGCACACAAGGGGCAGAGATAACTATATACTGCATAGAAAAATTGCAAAACATGATACATAAATCATGGGATTAGAATTTTTCATAAGCTATGGCAAGCAGATATATAAATACACACAATTTTTAAGTGATTCTTTCGACGCACATTCTTTTAAACATTGCTCTTGGGAGAGACACATATTGCTTTTGCTTCTGCCTGGATTATCACATATCACAAAGGTATCTGCTGTACAGCTTCCAAACCGTTTCATGGAGGAGCTTTCACTTCCCAGCTCCAAACACCATCAATTTAAATTGGTTATTTTCCAAAGATTGCACAATGTTGTGTGGTTGTCTTTGGGTGCCTTAGCATATAAACAAGATTAAAAACTTAATATTATTTCTTCAGAAAGTTTCTCAGTAAAGCATCTTTGTTTCCAAGCTTGGCTTATCAAGGCTTATCTTGTCTGTGCCTGTCCATTTGGAGTACTTACCTATTTGAATTGAGTTGTGTTGCAATTTGTTATAACAGATGGAAGAGAGACAACACTCAGGTTACTGTGATAGCCTGTTGAAGCTCTACGTGGTCATATTTCCTACTAAAGAACTTCAAGAGTTCCTCACTGCTTACAGAAAAAGCAGATCATTTGGGCTAGGCTTCTTTTCTAAACAGTGACATATTTAAAGTAATTGAAAATACAAAGAATAATATAATGAGCACCCACGTATCCACAACCCAGTCTTGCCAAGTCTTAATATTTTGCTGTGATTGCTTTTCTAAAATGACACTAGAAATGAAAGCTAGAGTGGTAGGTTCCTGTGATACCCTCCTTCATCTCATTCCATCCATTCCCTTCCAAGAAGCAAGCAACGTCCTGACTGATGTGCACCATTCCTGCACATGTTTTTGTTCTGCTATAGATGGAATGCCATATATCCAAAAACGACTGATGGCATTTTCTAGGTTGTAAAATGTATATTAATGCTATAGTCTATACATGCAACTAAAATTTATGTTTGTGAGATGGAGATAGATAAATTTTATTTTTCTTCACAAATGAATAACTATTATAATATTCTCATCTCTTCTCCACAGTAGATTCTAATCCTTCCTTCTTTTATAGATTTATTCAGATTTTTTTGGTTTTTTATTTTTTAATTTCTTTCAGAGTTGGTTGCAGTAAGTTACATTTTTCTAGTAAATCATCCATTTCGTCTACATTTTCAAACTTATTAACAGAAAGTTGTCTATAGAATAGCTTTCATATTTTCCATTTTCTGTTATTTTTATAGTATGTTTACTTTTTTAAACTAAGACCTATGATTAACTTTGCCTTCTACTTTGTTTCATGACTAACTTCTCCAGAGTTTTTTCTATTAAATTAATTTTTTTGTAATTAAAACAGTCTTTGATTTTAATAACCTTTCCTAATATAGCTTTGTTTTCTATTTCTTTTATTTCTATTCTTACGCTTTTTATAGCTTCCTTTGGGCTCCCTTTAGGTTTTCCAATTTATTGAGTTTTAAGCCTATCATTTTAATTTTCAGGCTTTTCTTTAATAATATAGCAATTCAAAGTTAAAAATTT
This sequence comes from Avahi laniger, assembly GCA_963575035.1. Classification (NCBI taxonomy): domain Eukaryota; kingdom Metazoa; phylum Chordata; class Mammalia; order Primates; family Indriidae; genus Avahi; species Avahi laniger. The sequence goes on along the minus strand of CAUYSK010036770.1, from coordinate 40,638 downwards.
TTCTCTACTGCTTTAGCCAATTTCTACTAGTTTTGACATTATCATTCACAGAGTTTATATTCTTGGGTGAGGTGGTAGAAAGTGATGGACAGAAATAATGAATAAATAGGTAAATATATATTTATAGGTGATAAGTGCTATAAAAATTATGAGCAAGGAAAGGGAATAAACAGTCCCAGAGCAGGGATGGGGGGTTCACAATTTTAAATAGAATTATTAGGCAAAGCTTACTCACAAGGTGGTATCTTTGCAAAAACCTGAAGAAAGTGAAAGAAAGACCCCTGCCAATACCTGGGGAAAGAGCATCCAACCAGAAGGGACTGTAATGTCAAACGCTCTGGGGTAGAAGCACGGCTGTAGTATCTAATACTTGAGAATCAGCAAAGAAGCAGGTGTGGCTGGAGCAGAGAACAAGGGGGAGAGTGGAAGGGGAGTATTCCAAGAATTAACATGTGACACACCATATAGGCCATGTAAGCTATTTTAAGTACTTTTAACCTAATGAGATGGGAAGCCATTGGAACCTTTTAAGCAGAGGATTATCAGAAACTGACTTTTATTTTTTCAAGTTTATAATTTGAAAGCAGACTCTAGGAGCACGAACAGAATCAAGCTCAGGCAAGAAGTTATTGAAATAATCCTGGCAAATGATGATGGGTTGAATTGTAGTCACAGTGGTGAGTGAAGTTAGTGAAAACAAATGCAAAACTTTTAGCTGCCATCTTTCAAATATTTTTCTCCCTGACATTTCTATTTATGTTGTTACCATTTTGAGTCCACCTTCCAGGTCTCCTAAATTTTTTTATTGTTTATCTGTACTTGGTGATTTTTTTCAAGTCTACTTTCCATTCACTAAGGATTTCTTCAGCTTGTTTTAGGCTACTGTGTATACACTATACTGATTTTATTATCAACAACTGTACTTTTCATTTTTATATTCATTCTTAAATACATCTTTTTAATGGTTTCTTATCTTTCTCGTATGTAGTTACTTCTTCTATGTCTTTAATTATTTTCAAGATTACTCCTTTAATTATATTTAATATACACATTTCATACTTTCTATCTGCTATCTGAAGTTCTTGGAGGTCTACCTCTGTCGTTTATTGGTCAGCTACCTCTCTCTAATGATTGTTCCTTCATAAACTATGTAATTTTTCTTTGTGAGCTAATTTTCAGTGGGGCTTTAGCATGGGAAACATTTTGTGACTTTGTCTGAGGATATGTCCTGATAGATAGATTTGTGCTTGCAGCTTCCCATAAGCAGACTATTAAAATCAAATGATAAAAATGCAACAATTGCGGTAAATACAGAGAGGATTGAGGAAGCACAGCAGAAAGAAACTAACCACGCATGGGGGAGTCGATGATTCCTACAATGGTAGGTAGATTTCTTTAAGTCCTCTACTTTGTTCCTGTAGCCCTTGGAAGGCTTTTCCTTTGTAGGTGGAGATCAATTGTGCATTCATCTATCCCTAACCCTTCAGGCCTAATGTCTCGTTTTTTTGTCTGCTTGCATACACAAATGTCAATCCCAGGGTTGATCCCTGGGACTTGTTAATCCCAGGGTCTTCTTATGAGTTTACTGATGAGGTTCACAGGATTTGTTTTTGTTTTTTGGTTCCTGTGGATTTTCCTTTCTTGTTGATTCAGCTATGCTTTGAAAGGATGTTTGTTGTGTTTTATGGAGCTGCCTAATGTAACATATGTATAGCAATAGACAGTGAACCGTTTGGCCTTCCATAATCTGTTACCAATTTATCTTCCTGGTTTTATATTACCCATTTATTTACTCGTACTAGCTTCAAGACTTGGCCAAATTGACAAATTATTACTTTGCTTCTGCTGTTTTCTTCTCTTGGATGTTTTCCCTTGCTGATTTCTTAAGTCCATATATGACCTATACATTAAGGCCCAGCTTAAATGGCACTCATTTTAGGAAGCCTTCTTTCGTCTGCTGGTGGGCAGTGACACCCTCTCTTGTTGTGTCCATCTACACCTCTTCTTTAGTGTCTATGCACTTCCACATCTACTGTGCTTATTGTTAGGCTCTTACCTTCTCCCACTCATTTGTTAAGGCACAGTTCCAGTGTCACCTCCTCCAGGAAGCACTGACTCTCCCTACCCCTAGCATTAGACTGGGAACTTACGGTCCAGGACAAGATCTGTGTTTGATTAATTTCTATCCCAAGTTTAGCACTATGTCTTTCAGAGTCTGAGAGTTTATTAAACAAAATTGGATTTAAACAGAGTTTCAAATAGAAGCTGTAGAATAAACATACTATGAATGGGACTGGTATAGCCAGTGAATGCTTAGATTAGATGTCTGTAAACCTATTCCAATTTTAAGACCTAATAAAAATAATAATAGTCCAAATGCTTGAACCTGTTATGTTTCAGGCACTTTTCTGGGTGCTTTACTTGCATGATGTCTAATTTTCCTGACAATTCAGAAAAATAGATCAGGTTCAGATAGTTGCTCAAGATGAGAAGTAGCAAAAGGCAGAGGTGAGATTTGGATTTAGATCTATCCAGCTTCCAAAGACAACAAAAGGCAAACGTACATACATAATAAAATAGAAAAGCAATATGCTGTCATGAAGAGAAAGTATTGTTTATTCCATGTGGATGATCAGGAATGGTAGCCTGAAGTAGATGGGGTTGGAATGATGCCACTCATTTGTTAAGACACAGTTCCAGTGTCACCTCCTCGAGGAAGCACTGACTCCTGCCTGGATAGTTTCTTCCTGCTGGGCTTCCTCAGTCCTCTCTGTATTTACCACAATTGTTGCATTTGTTCACTGGATTTTAATAAGACTGTTTATGGGGTTGACTCCCCACTAGGCAATGGCTGACTTGAGGATAGAAACTTTGTTTATTGCTTTACTGTTTTTCCATTTTATTCCCATAAAATAGTAATGTGTTTCTGTCAACATTTTTATATACCATAGCCTAGTCTTGTAGATTTATAATGCAAATTAGTAGATAAAAGTTCTAATAAGTCCTGCAGAAAAGAGATCTGTTTAACCTCAGGTAAAGTAGTATCGCCCAGTCCTATTGACCGCGCAAGTCTTTTTTTTTTCTCAGAAAAGTATTGATATCTTGTGTGTCTAATGTTCCAGAAAATAAGCCTTGGAAAATAGTCTTCTTACATGACTTTCTGAAATATTTCTTTCCTCCTCATTTTAGTGGTGATAGGTGAGGAGTGGAGTCCACTGATTTTATAACATAAAAGGAATTTTCTCCATAGCAATTGCTAAAAGGAAATATGCTTTATATAATAGCAAGAGGTACATGGAGTTTGTTAAAGACAACTGCTCTCTTGGCAAGAAAATGTACTTGGCATTTCCATCATTGAGGTCAGCACACTTGCTACAGGTGTGTGTGTGGGGAGGGGATGTTGATAGTGGTGGTGGTGAGGGGGAGGAATCCCTGAATGCAAATTTGCTCTTTAATTTCTCCTTTAGAATGTGTTTTTGTTCCTTTATAAGCGTGGCCTTCTTTGTCTGCTGCTCCTGTTGAAGCACATAAATCCAAGTGGCAGCTGTAATATTTAGAAGCACAAAATGCAGGGGAGGTGTTCAACAGTTTTCTCAGTGCTGATGGCAGCCAAGGGCCGGGCCTTGTGTGTCATAAATGGGAAGGCTGTCCAAAGGAAAAATCCTTTGTAGGCAGTTTTATCCCCTTTTAAATTTTTTGGTTTTAAAGAGTGGAATCTTTCAGTAGCAGAAGCAGTTGCAATCAAACCCCACCTGTTTTTTATATCTCACAGCTCCTCGGGGAGCAAAGCAAATGAAGATGACCCGGGGAAAAAGAGGAGGAGTGATGCCAAGTTCTCCGCAGAGCTGCTCTCTGAAAGATGGACTGCGCAGAGGTGCATTTCTTTTTATAACCATTTTGGTGTCTCTTGCCCCATGAAATGACTCTTGAAAAGTCCCTTTTTCTGCAGCCGTAAATGCCTCTACTATGATCCTCAGGAAAACACTTGTAAAACACGTTCATGTGAGGAATTCAATGTTATTTGTCTCATGAGTCCCTCGTATATTATGTCTATGGGCACAGATCTATATTTAATACCAAGGCATTTGGAAGTAGTGCACCCCAAGATTCTCAGTGCTTAGTATAATTATAAAACACTTGCTGAAGCAGATTGACAAAGAAGTTTTTATTTTTTAAGGTTGTTATTTTTGTTTTATTTACTCCACTTGTTAAGTAGGTAGACTCCTAAATCAAAAACAAAAGTTAATGTAAAAATGTCACCAGTAACATTTTGATAAGGAAAAAGTACCATTACTGAGGACCTACCATGGATCAGCATTATGCATTTTACTCTACTGAATTCTCACCATACTCCTATAAGGTAATTTTTATTCCCATTTTATATATGAGGAAAATAGATCTCAGAGGCTAAGAGGTGACAGAACTATGAAATGCTGGAACCAACATTCGCAACCAGGTCTGCAACATCTGCAAGGGTATAATAGGAATGCTGGAGGCTGGGGCAATTTTTGACCAAGTTACCTATGAGATAGCATCTACATAAAGACACGAAGGACATGGGCCCAGGGTCAGTGTGGGAAGGCATTACCAAAGGACGTCAGAACAGGGAGGCATGACTGAAATTACACCTAGCAAAACTGGGGCCATTAATGCAATCTGTCTACCATGCTGGGGAATAGGAAACGAGGGGTAGATGGCACAGAAAGAGATTGAAGGAACAGGCAGGGTCTGGACAACATAGGGCCTCTTGGGGTGTACTATGGGGAACTGGTTTCATTTTATGGCCAAGAAAGAAGCCCTGATGATGACTTGGACTAGGTGATCCCAGTGGAAATGGAGCCCAGGGGACACATTTAAGATATATTGTTCCTGTGGGATGGATAGAGTTTGGTGATGCTTTAAGTGTGGAGGCTGAGGGGGAGGCATCACTCGAGGATGATGGCCTGGTTTCTGATGATGGGGCCATTCCCTGAGAGAGAGAAGAATGGGGCAGAACAGGGGTTTTGGGGCCAAGAATCAGGAGTTCTTTTCATGGCATTGAATTAGCTGGTGTCCAGTTAAAAAAAAGAATACAGAAACTACTAGATATTTTTCCCAAAAGGGAATCTGTTGCAGGAAAATGGCCACAAAGTTTAGGGGTACATTATAACTTTCATAGCCCTAGGCATTTCTGTTTCTTGGGTCCCTTCCTCCATAAAAAAATTTTTAAATATTTTACGACCATATTGGTATAATGACACATATAATCTAAGCTAGATTCATTGTTATACATTCATTTTTTTCTTCTGATTAAAGAAAAATTAAAACATTTCTAGGGCCCCTAAAATTATTGTGAGCTCAAGGTACTATGCCTGTTGTGCCCGATGGATCAGGGGCCCTCATAAAGGTGTTGGAAAGAGGAGAAAGTGAAAAGGGAATGGGCATTGCACTGAGACCAGGGAGCTCCTGCAAGCCAGGGGCTGGAACACATGAGTGATATTTACCTGCGAATGGTGCTAGAACCTCCAACTGCTGCTGCTCAGCCCAAGCCTTCACCGCTCCCTCGACTGCTGTCGCAGCTTCTACAACTGATGCTGCCTAAAGTGCCCTCACAGAAACTGCTGGCATCATGGCAGCTGCCACCGAGCAGAGAACATCAGGGTTGCCATTGCCAGAGGGGCTGCCCCACTGCTGAAGGGTTTTCAATGTCTTCTCCTTTCCCACCTCCATGCAATACATTTTATTGGCAGGACCTGGCCAGAAGTCAACAGGCTTGGAGGTCTGGGGGGCTGTCATTTGCAGGCTTCCAGTCCTATCAGTGCAGAAGAATGCAAGAAGGCAAATGCAGGATTGATAATTAACCAACAAACACGTATCTGGCACACACATGTTACGTTTGAGGTGTCTGCAAAACATGTTAGTGGAAATGTCAAATGAGATCACTTTGAAGGGAGTGTAAAGAAAGAAGAGTTGGGCAACTAAGACTGAGAACTAAGATCACTGACATTTCCATCACATAAAAGAAGAGAAACTGGCAGATGAGGTTGAGAAAAAGTCAAAGAGGAAAAGTAGTCAACTGTAGAAACAAAGGCGGCAGAATGTTTCTAGGAAGGGTGAGTGATCGGCTGTGTTAAGTACTGCTGAAAGGCTGAAGAAGATGAAAACATAAAGGTGTCATTGGCTTTCACGTCATGGCCATCGTCGGTGACCTTGACGAGGGTAATTTCAATCAAGCGCTATGCACAGGAGCCAACAGGGTTCTTTTTTTCTCATTTGCTTTATGAAAACCCCATGATATGTGGATCATTACCTCACACAGCCACTGAGTGGTGGAATAAAATTCTGAACTTAGATTTCTGACAAGTCCAGTCCCCTTTCTGCTATTTCAAAAATTTATAAAATAATCACTGGCCTTTTTTTACAAGCAATAACATTGAAAAATATAAGGCCCCAATCCTTTCTTGCAGAAATTCTGGTCACGTGCAACTCAGACCACATGAATTCTCAAATTAAAAACTATTCTTAGATGCAAAATTCCAAGGCCTCTAGGATTTCTCATGGAGAGGCCCTTTGAGTGTGTGCAGATGGAAACCAGGAGTAGGTATGGTCTTCCCATTACCACCTCCACCAGCACTCATTTTATCATCCTTCCTTTAAAGAGCAGGGAAAATTTGGTGTTCTGATCCCTTTATTTTAAGGCAACAGCAGGGAACTTTAGATCACATCTGTCAGCTAAAAAATCCAGAGAAGCTGTTGCATGCTAGTCAGGCTTCAGAAGATGAAAGGTCAAGTAATAACTGGTGAGGTGAGGGGAGCTGCAAAAGAGGAAAATGAAAACCTATTGAAAAATGAGGAGTTACCATGGAAGGCTAAGTAGCCATGAAGGGCCCCTGGAGAATATTCCCAGCTGATTCTAAAAAGTCCATGGAATTACTAGTGGCACCAGTAGAAAAATTAAGATAGAGAAAGAAATAATTATCTGGGAAAACCAGGTGCATTCCTTCTTCCAATTGCTAAGTTTGTCTCTTGCCTAAATTGCTGTAATAGCTTCCTCATTGGTCCTTTCCTTTGGAATAGCCCCCATTATGACTCCGTACACTATAACAAAGATGATATTCCAAAAGCACAAGTTTAACCACCTTGTTTAAATTCTGCAGTGCTTCCCATCACTCTCCAGATATAGTGCAAATTCCTTAACATAGCTTTCCTCTCTTACCTTTTCCACCCCTCTCCCAACACACACACACGCACCCCTAATACTCCCACAATAATGACTGCTCCCCATTATCCTGGATAATGTCTCTCCATCCGTTCATCCCAGGTTGGATATCACCTGCTGCAGAAAATCTTCCCTGACCTCCAAGACTGGGTTACGTGCCTTCACTATGTCCTTTGCCCCTGCCTTAACATATTTCTCTATGTAGATTATTTATTTGCGTGACTTTCCCACTGGATTGTAAACTCTTGAGAGTCGGGACTATGTCTTATTCACTATTAAAACGCTAGTCCAGCAACCTGAAGGGGTAGGTCTACTTTACTCAGTCTACCAATTCAAATGTCACTCTCACCAGAAACATGTCACAGGCATACCCTCCTAGAATAAAATTTAACGAAATATCTGGTCACCTGTGGCCCAGGTGACACATCAATTAACCAGCATAGGTTGAGGTTAATAAAATACCACAGACAGCAAAAAGTTGTTTTCTCAGAAGTGTGGAGGCTGGAAATCCAAGATCAAGGTGTTGACAGGTTTGATTTCTTCTGAGGCCTCTCTCCTTGGCTTGCAGACGGCCACCTTCTCACTGTGTTCCCATGTGGTCCTTCCTCTGCGCACACATACCCTGGTGTCTCTTTGTGTGTCCAAATTTTCTCTTATAAGGACAACAGTCATATTGGATTAGGGCCCACCCTCATGGCCTCATTTTAATTTAATCACTGCCTTAAAGGCCTTATCTCTAAATACAGACACATTCTGAGGTACTGGGGGTTATGGTTTCCACATATGACTTTGTGGAGATGGAGAAACAAATCAATAATACTTACTAATGGAGTCTATGTGCCTATTTGACATTGTATTGCACATTCTCTCAAACCTTGGCATCATATTTGACACTTCCACCATCACACTGAATTTTGTACAAGACAAGCTTGACATCAGAGTAACTGCTAAAAACTTTTCAAAAAGAAACAACATCGTCGAAAGGAATGTAGCATGATCTAATGTTGAGACTAATCTAATGTGAACTACTGCAGGCTAATACTTGGCATGGGATCCAATAAATGTCAAGTGTCATTATATTTTTCTTGAAAATTTAAGATATTCTGAGGTGCCCCTGTGACTTTGCTATGGTGCCCCAGGGCACCTTACCACATGGTTTGAGAACCGTATTTATCATATTTGGTCTTCCAATGACTCTCAGTTAAGTACTGTCCAATCTACTATTTATGAGAGAAAAAAACTGAGGCCAAGATGGGGTGGATAATTTCACTAAGGTAGCATAGTTAATAAGTACTAGAATTAGGTCTATCTGCCTTTGAAGCTCAGTTTCCCACTGCACTACCGGGGTGGATAAAGTTAATTAGTGTTCTACATCCAGCCCCACTACCTCTCAGTGTACCATGCCCTCCTCTTCTGCTAAAGCTATAAAGTGAAAAACCACTTATGCCAGACTCCTTTGCAGCTGGGGTTCAGGAGGCAAATTAGGGTTTTTGAATTAGATATACTCGTGTGAGATTTTAAGGTGGGAGTGTGGTGGAGGTTATTGTCATGCTTGAGATGTGGGCATTTTGTTTTGCAGTGGCATCCCAGCAACGTGTCTCTAGGCAAAAGTGTCAAAATACTTACAGCACTGAGCAGATTCACTGTTCATTGCCCACTCACCAGATTTGTGGAGGTCAAGAGCAGTTGCGATGACAGCAGTGGAGTCCTGCTAATCTGGCCCACTGATTCTTGGGCTGCAGCCACTGAGGGATGCCCTTGCACTAAGAGTTTCAGTAGCCATCCCCAAATTCTCCTACCTCTTTGACTGTGGTAGAAATAGTAGCTCTCCAGGCTATGTGTGCGGGGACCATTCTTGTGACGTTCTGAGACATTCCTGAAGACCCAGCTATTTTCCACATTTCAAGCCCTTTTGACACTTTAGAAAGCTCTGAATTCTCTGTTAAAAGGTCCTTAAAATACCTTGAGTGATGTATTTTTTTCTATACATAAGTTTGAATCATATAATTATATTGCATATGTGTTAAAACTTGTGAGAGATACAAGTAACATTACATTTGTATTAGAGAAATAGGAAGCATAGCAGAGCACTTTAGCCATGATGACCTATGTGTTTGGAAGGCTCAGAAATTAATGGGCTACTTCTCATTTCTGCTTTTAGGATTCATTAAACAGTTTAGGTAGAGGCTTTCAAAAGTAGACTTTTCCATGTTCTCTCCACTATCTTTATTTCTTCAAATATATTTCTTGGGAAATACATGCATATACATACATACCCTTAGATGATGTACTGTACATTTGAAACTTTCATCAAGAACATGAAGAAAGAAATAAACTCTATTTTAACACAAATATAAATAGATCAATAAATCAAACTTGACTGAGTATCAAAAGAGCAAATTACTTTTGATAATCCTAAACTTAGAGAACTCCCTCAAGCTTCTACATGGTCCTGAATATGGGAATCCATTTTTTCTAAAGGACTAATCCCAACTAAAAGAACTGGGCTGTGCCTTGGTAACTGTTCCCATCAAAGCACGGGACAGCCTCTGTTTAATATCCAGTCTGAATGTCATTGAGACCAAAGCTCACCTTGTAAACCAGAGAAAGGAAACAGAGATGTTGTCTGCCTGCCCTGGGGTTGGTGGAATCAGACCGCCACCTGGCAGGAAAAGGGAAAGCATACTCAAAGGGATAATTGAAAACGGTTTAATCAAAGGCCTATTAACAGTTAAGGTCAGGGTTAAGGGAAGAAATATGGATGGAGAAAGACTCAGGTACTAGCGATGGGAGAAGCCATTACTGCCTCGAGTTCTCAATGAGGGGCAGGGGAGCAGTAACTGGAACATGGTGAAAGCCATGTTTGGGGGAGAGGATACACCTAGCAGGAGCTGTAGCCACAGGTAGAGAGATGCAGCTACTGCTAAATTGGCAGGGCAGCCTAGCTGGCAGAGATAAGAAAAAATGTTCCCAAAGCCCATCCTGTATGGGCAAAGTTTCAGATTTTGTAATCAAAAAACCTAGATTCAATATGACATACTAATCAAGTGTTCTTGGGCATGTTACTTAAGTATTTTAAGATTGTCTTCCCAGGTTTTAAATAGGAATAGTGGCCAAGGATGCCATAGGGATCAAAAGAAATTACATATCTAAGAGTGATTTGAAAACTAACAAATACAACAAAGTTTCACTTTTTATCATCATTGTATTATTTTATCATTATTGTTATCATCATTTATTATCACCTTCAGAGACATTCATTGATTTAAAAAATATCTGAACAATCCATCTTATGACCAAGATATGATTTTTTTACATTTCAGAATATTTCATAGCTTAGCCAGTGCTGGCTACTTATATTTAAATAGCAGACATACAAGGAACTAAGTAGAGTGAAGAAGTTTTCAAAGAGAATACTGTAGCCTTAAAGGAACTGAAGAAATCACAAGTGACAGGACTGCTCAGATTTTTTTTTCAGTAACTCCATGTGAAAACTTGGAGAGATGGTCATTCAGTCGGTCAATCAGCCTAAGGTATTAGGATGGCAAACCTATTTGCGCCTTGCGCACCCACCTCCTGCACCCATGGCAAAAATCGGAGAGACCAGAGATAATATCAGAAGCCAGATAACACTGGAACCCAGAGATAACATTAGAATCTTCCTCAACACAGCATTCCAAGCAGCCACTAGTAATGAATTGGAGATGGCATGTGAAATTAATCCTATTCATCATCACCGGACATTCAACTGATAGGCAGTGTGTTGAAATTGATTGAACCCCTGGGTATTAGTTTGGGCCTCACAATTTTTAAAGAAGTCCAACAAATTAGAGCAAGCCCATAAAAGAGCAATCAGCTTAGTTAAAAGACCTGGTGATATTTTCCAGGAAAATGAGAAGACTTAGGAAAGGATAAGAGTAAACTCCTCAAGCATCTGCAAGACTATGTGTTACGGAGGGAAGCTGCATTCATTGTGATCTCAGAGGAAAGAAATAGAGCCAATGGATAGAAATGTCAGAGAGGCCTTTATCAGCTGTTTAGCATTCAGAGTTAACCAACAATGAAAGTGTAACCTTCCAAAATACTAAGTTCAATTGAACCTGGGTGAACCTCTATCAGGGGTGTTTTCAAATATTATAAAATAATTCCTGATTTAGGAGTGTAGATAAGTTAGATGACGACTAATATCCATTCCAGGTGTGTATTTCCATAGTTCTAGGTCTCTGAGTGTTCGGTGCTACACAACAGTTCTCAGAGGGCAGCTGTAAAGGAAAGCCATATTGGTTCACTTGGGAATCTTCAGATGGGTATAGAATTGGCAAAGTCCCATATAATCCATTTTCCAGCTTTATTTTACAATGTGTGAGCCAGAACTCCCCTAGCCAATATTTTTTGCCCCAGAAAGGAAAGCTCATGATGCAGTAAATTACTAATGATGCTGCCAAAAAAGAATTTCACTCTCGGATCAGATTTGGATTAAATGTAGTAAATCCGGGGCATTAGTTTTTAATAATCAAAAAGTTCTGTCAATGTGCTTTCAAAGAATAAAATTCCCCTTTTTTAAAGGTCTGTTTGATGTAACACTTGAAAGTTGAGATGCAATCAATCATTAACAATGTTTAATATTCTCTACCTTCTAGAAATACAATGCAGTCAAGGTGCTGAGGTGTGAAAACTGGCCAAAGCTCAATTCTCATATAAGATGAAACCACTTTTGAAGTATCATTTTCTTACCCACATTCAATTTAGTCATTTCTTCAGTATATCACCTTTATCCATCACTACTTATTTGAATTAAAAGACTTTACCTGATACTTGGGTCTCTAGGTGCACGTAGAGAGAAAGAGAATAAGGTGTGATATCCACAAGAAAAGCAAAGATTAGATTTCTCAATTTCTGTAATAAAATGACCTGGTAGTAAAATAGGACTTAGATATCTCCATAGGAAATTACTAAATATTTATTTAAATCTAACCAAACAGATCTCTGTAATGTTGCCACTCTTTCCGGACAACCCGAGGACATGGATTCTATCTTATTTATCTCTGTTTTCTCAACTATTAGCACAGTGCTCAAAACATAACAGGGATCAATAGGTATGTAGTGAATTGATTAAAATAAAAACCATGAAGTCCTCCTTTCTCTGAGTATTCAGCATATGAAATTATCCTGGTTTTTTTGTTGTTGTTTTCTTACATGTCTGTCTCCCACACTAGCCTGTGAGTTCCTGGATAGACCCAAAGAATGATAGCTTACATTTCTGATTCCCAGCGTCTGGTGGGCATTCATTTAATGCTTCTTGAATGAATGCTTGAATGCTTTCCTCAGTGAGATCACACCATGCATTCACACAGGCTTTACCCAAGACTAGCACTGGTGAGTAAGGAGAACAATGGCTTTCAGAGTGGCTGGGGCCCGCCTCGAGAGTCCTAAATCAGCCATTTACTAACTGCACAACCTCTTGGAAGAGATTTATCCTCTATGATTTTCAATGTCCTCATTTGTATAATAGGAAGAATAGCAGTTTAAATATAGGATGTTCCTTATTTATAAAGCACTTTCATACATATATTAATTATATTTAGTGTCAGTCTTCCCAGTTATATGCAGAGGTGCTCTGGGTAAAACAGTCATGTAACAGTTAACAGCAAGGGCTTTAGAGCCAGGCGTCCTGGCTTTGTCAGGTTTCAGTCTGAAAATGTCGGTTCTTGGTGAGCCCATGGCAGAAGAATGGCCAGATATGCCAAAGGCAAGCATGAAAATGAGGTTTAGACTAAAACCTGGCAGTATGAAACTCAGATTCAAATTCACTAGATACATTTCCTTGGGAATCTTATTCACCTCCTCTGTGCAGGTTCCTCTTTTATAAAATAGGAATGCTCATAGTACCTACTTCATAGATCGTTGCGGGAGTCAAATGATGTGTCGCATATAAAACACATAGAACTGTGTCTGGTACACAAAGCACAGAAAATGCAGTGATTAATACTATTATTGTTTCTGTATTTCTTCTTTCATGTTGCACATAGGCATTTTCACATATTATCTACCCAACATGTAGAGGTACACACCGGAAATCTCCTTATTGTATTCTAACTACATTTTCTTAATTACATGACATTGGCCCATCTCATCTTCTTTATTATCTTGCTGAGCTCCACAACTAAGTTCCCAAATCCTCTAGTACTACAGCACTTTTCAAAATCACTGAGTCCCAAAGCTGGTCCTGAAACCTAACCCCTCTCGAGTGAGATCCATCTCAGTTCACGTTGCCTCCGCCTTTCCAGTCATTGATTAAATATTTCAAAATCTTCTCTACCTCTTCCTTCTAACAAATTTTTATCTCAGAATAAAAATAGAAAATAAAGAATAAGAAAGTCTTTCTCCACCACATTTTCCAAATCCGTCCCTTCCGCTCTATTCCTACGATTGATGCCCCAGTTCAGATTCATGCCATTTTTGTCGGGGCTATTGCATCAGCTTCCTAAGCGATCTCTCAGCTTGCGGTCCCTGCTTTTCCTTCTTCACACCACAGCCAGGCCAGCCTTTCCAAAGCACTGCTCAAATGTTACGGCTCCCTGAAACTTACATCCGTAGCTCCCTTCCTCCATACCCCTTTGCTCTCTAGGGTTTACCTTCCAATAATAATGCAAGCAGGGAAAAGTACTAATATTTACTTTAGAGACTATTTAAGCTAGGGATGCTGCTGTACACTTTTACATTTAAAATGTCATTTAACCCTTTCTGCTCCGTCGTGATTCCCATATATTCGCCCAGCACACTGCTTCCTGTAAATGTGGGAACCACTGTGGACCACTTCCCTTTCAGCACAGAAATGACGCCAGACTTCACGCCTCATTACCCTTTGGGATCTCCTTTCTACTGATTGCCATCTTGACCTGTCCTATCTGCCTTCAGAGCCTGCCTCCCTTTCCTTACCGTGAACCACTGAATCAGCGACGGAATTTCAGACTACTAGAAGGGGCTATCACCTGACATTCCCTTAAGGAACTCCTTCCGTGAACTGCTTCTGGACTCCAAACATAAAAAGTACTGGCAAGAGGTGCCTCTCTGAAGTTTCTGGGATGCTGTTAAGGCCAGACATACATTCAGATTTGTAGAAAAGCAATGTGGGATGGGCATTCTTACCCCATTTCTTCCAACGAGGAAACAGGCTTGTTCAAGGACACACAGCCAGTAAGAGACAGATTCAGAATTGGAACCCAAGAGCTTTGAGATCAAATCCTGTGTTATTTTCTAGATGTGTGCTTCTTGCTCATGTAGTGTACTAGGTTACTCTGTTCTATGCACTTATTATTTTATTACTAAAAACCAAAATATCTCATTAGGTGTGGTGGTGAAACATTTTCTGTATCACTCTCTCCATTCCTAAATCCTCCAGATTGCTGTGAACTCTCAGACCTCTCAGAATGCAGAAAAATTGTCTTCCTGCACTATGAAGGCAACATGACATGTAGAAAGTGAAAGGGCTTATGAACCAGAACAGACAAATCACAGTGCTCTAGCTTGCTGGCCTTGAGCAAGTTATTCACCCTATGGAGACATTTTTTTCTCATGTAGAAAATGAGACTGATGTCTTATTTCACTGGGTGGTAGGGAATGAAAAACATATTTTAAACACCTAGGCAAATCAACAAACGTTAACTCACCATCTCTTCCAGTCCTAAATGACTATCTCCTTCTGCTGCCAATAATTGATATATTTTTAAGAAAGAACTTACTCTGCTCATATAATTCTAAATCTTTCAATTACAGTCTTCCAAAGAAGACTAGTTCTGCTTTGTTTGGGAGTTAACGCCTTTATATAAAATGACATCTGTTGGGAAGAGTTGTGATCACATCAAAGACCAATCTGATTCCTTTTTGTAGGTTCATGATTCAGCGAAGGGAAGAACTAACTAGCTGCCAAAACTTTGAGTAGAAGCATAATTCCAAAAACTAAACTGTCTCACCACATAAAGAGCAATACAATCCTAACCTCAGAGTTATTCAACCTCAGATGAAGAGAAATGAAATAGAAATATGAGTTATATAAGTGAAGAGCCCCAAGCCAGTTCTCAATATTTTCCAGGAATTTCTTTATAGCAGTCATGGAAAAAATATTGAGCTGCTCTTTTGACCTTAACAGTGTGTGTGGCAGAGCACTTCACAAAGTTTTCTGATTGGTCTTTACTGTTATTTTATTGTAAAATCTGTGTTTTATCAATTTTTCATAGTCAGTTAGATCCAGAAGGGCCCTTAGACATGATGTCAGCCAATAGCACACTCAGGCAGGCATCTCATCCTCAGTTTCCAAGGGCTAAATATCTGCCCCCTGCTTGAGGAAAAGGAAAGAGTGGGGAAAGAGAAAGACAATGACAATAGGTGCCTATGAAACAGCCCACCACTCAGGGCTATCACTAATGGCAAAGGAGTTTACAGTACTGTGTATTTATCTAGGTGTTAGTTTCTTTGAGAAAACTGATATTGAATTGAGTTCTAACCACGCTTTTCCAGGTTACACTCTTTTGCAAATTCTTTTTTTCTCTGCCTTTTTCTAGGATTTTATCCCACACTTTATCTTCTGATTCTTCTTAAAAGCTCTCCATATCTACTCTACCAGCTCCCCATGGGTGATTCTTAAGCCTCTACCTGTATTTCAGAACTCTCTTGAGTGCCAGAAGCAATAGAGCCAACTGATTTCTGAACATCTCCACCTGACATTAAACAGAACTTCAAGCATGAGTCCAACACTGAACTCATCAGATTTACCCCAAAGCTCCTTCTCCTCTGACAATTAGTCAAATAAAAATATGAATATAAGCCACAAATGTTTACTTATAGATTTTTTTAACAAACCTAAATTCTGGAGTCAAACTGGAAATCTAACTCATAATTAAAGAGAACAACAATTCTCAGAAAGTATCTGCCACTACCAAACAACTCTTAATAGAATCTGATTAATTTACAACAAACATCAGTCTCCTTTTTTAAAAAATAAACTTTACTGAAGTATAATTTATGTACACATGGCTTTCTTTTCCAGGACATTAGGGAATAACAGGGAACATATTTACTATCTTCCATTAAATAACTTGAAATCCAGAAACAAATATGAAAAAATGACTTCAGACATTGAACAACAAGCAGCACAAGACTGAGAGAAGGGAAACAAACAAGATGATTTTTATGATTGCCCAGCTTACTATCTAGAGTTGTAGAGAAGGTAGGAAAAACTCAAATAGATCAGAGTTTGGGAAATAAAGGTAGCTAGAATTTGAGGGACACAGTACCAGAGTGAAGGGGGAGAGAGAGACAGAGAAAGAGAGAGAGACTGCTCCAGAAATTTGCAGAGGGGCCTTCCAAATGTTTGGCTGAGTATTAATCTATGCATACATGAAAGGAAAAAACCCAAATTCAAAAAAGAGCCATTGGAAATTAGTAAACCAAAAAATTTCCAGGGCCTGCAGAGACCTGAAATTGTGTGACAACCAGAGTAGAAAGACATTGTAATAGATAGAATCAGGTCAAGTTCTCAGAAGAGTATCAGCATTATAGTGGGGCTAAACTAGTTCTAGACTTAAAGCTACTCTGGACATTCATTAACAAAGCTTAAAAGCAAACATTAAAGAATTCAATGGATTCCAAGTAACTTGATGCTACAACAAAATTTAACACTATGTAAAAGAATATAATGAAACTCAGCACCTAACAACGTAAAAATCATAATGTCTGGCATCCAATATAAAATTAATAGGTATTCAAAGGAGCAGGGTAATACAGACCATAATCAAGAGAAAAAATAATCAACAGAAACAGACCCTGACATGACAAAGATGATGAAGCTATTGGATAAGAATATTAAAACACAGGTTTTATATATTCAAGAAGGTAGTAAAGACATAAACTGCATGAGAAGAAACAAATGCAAGATATAAAAATAAGACTCAAATGAAATTTCTAGAAGTAAAATAGAAAATAGATTAGATCCTGAAGAAAAATTAACTTGAAAACAATGGAAATTTCTCAAAATGAAACACACAGATGGATAAAAATGAATAGAGCATCAGGACAGAACAAAGAAAATATTCTTCAAATGAAAGGATATGGCTTAAAAAAATTAGACCAACAAAGCAGTATTAAATTTATTTCCATGATATCTGGGCTATCAGATACATTAAAGAAAATTCTTTTGCCAAAAGGAAATGATACAGATATATATATAAACCACTTTCTCAATTTTTGAATTCTGAGGAATCCAGGCTAATCAAAGGGATGATAAAATTCTCACTATTTTGAGATGATGAATGTCTATCTGGAAAATCAAAAAGACACAATGACAGCAACAGGAATGGCAACAATAGCAATGATGACAACAACAACAAACTCTAATAATAGGACTGAGTATATTGCTTTATGATAAAAATAAACACACAAAAATAATGGCTCTTCTATATACCAGATCTACACAAAGGAATAACCCCCAGAAATGGGAATATAGAACATTTTTTTCTCATTGTTAATCTCTTTAAACCAATTAACTTTATGAGACAAAAATAATATTGAATCATGGAATTTAGAACATAAGAAGAAATGTATGACAATACTAGAACGAAGTATAAGGGGGGAATTGAAGTATACTGTTTTAAAATTCTTACACAGTACATGAAGTGACATAATACAACTTGAAGGTAGTAGTAAGTTTAAAAAGTAAATTGTAAGCCCTAAAGCAACTACCAAAAAATGTAAAGTACAGAGATACAGTTATTGAACCAATAGTGGGGAAGAATAAAATACTAACAAATACTCAACCTGAAAGGAGGCAGAAAAGAAGATAAAAAGGAATAAAGAATAAAAAGGAAAAATAGAAAATAAATAGTAAGATGACCATTTATACATATATATTGATAATTACATTAATTTAAATGTTCTAAATACTCTAATTAAAAGGGGTGGTTTTCAGACTGGATTAAAAAAGAAATACCTGACTCTATGCTTGCCTGCAAAAAACATGTGTATGGTACACATATAAAATACACATATAAAATCACATCAGAATGACTAAGAGTGTTTAAGCTGCAAGTGTCTCAAAAAAAAAAGTCAGAGGATCTCTGGGGAAGAAAGTGAGAGACACTCAGTGCAGCTCTTGCAATAGGAGTGAGACCTTGTTTTATTAACCGTCGTAGAATCTTGCATAGATTACGGCTGGCTACCTCTCTGGATGTGACTCAATGAAACACTGGATTTCTATTGCCCTCTCTGAGGATGAAGTGAGGGCACTGTGTTCCCCTCCAATTGTAGTGTGGGGCCAGATATGATATAAGGTGCTAGAGGATCTTGGGTACAAGGGGTGGACTGTATCAGCCATGTCTGACACACCACTTCAGATCCCCTGAGCCTTACCAATTTCATATTCCAGCAAGCACTGTACTATGCACTCTCGAAATGATTTCCTGCTGCTATAATCTGTCAGAGCTTCACCACAGACCTGCACTGTGTGCCTCTCCTTCCCTAGAGCTTCCTTCTCAATCCTGAGGCATGAAAGTGCTGGGACCACACTCAGTCCCCACACATGCAAAACTCAGAAGTGAGGCAAAGTTAACACCCCTTGGGTGTTATGAAATGGCAGATGAAGGAAGGCAGATAGGTTATTTTCCTGCCCTCTCCTTATCATAGATAATCCAAAGATGTATTACATAGGCTTCTCAAGCAATCTTGTGGAATCAGGTCACCTCTAGCTGTGACCCACTCAATAACACATCCTTTGATTGTCTTTCTCTGCTTTGTTCCCCAGGGTGCAAGAACTATTACATGGGGGTGTACTTCCTGCCAAATTACTCATATATAAACCGCTGTCTCAGTTTTTGAATTCTGAGGAATCCAGGCTAATCAAAGAGGTGACAAAATTTTTATTATTTTGAGATGATGAGTGTCTATCTGGAAAACCAAAAAGGCACAACAACAACAATAACTGGAATGACAACAACAGCAATGACTACAACAAAAAAATTCTAATAATAGGACTCAGTACATTGCCTTAAGATAAAAATAAATACACAAAAATTAGTATCTATTCTATGTGCCAGGAATAGCCTAAAGAATTAATAGGAAACGTATTAAACCTCAGGATGACAAAATGATTATACTTTGATCCATAAAAGACATGAATTATTAGGAAGAAATACCATGTTCCAAGATGGAAAGACTTAGTATTATATACACATTAATTCTACACAAATTAATCTGTAAATTTAATGAAATCCCAATAAAAATTTTAATTCTTTAACCTAACAACTTAATTCCAAAAGATATCTGAGAGAATAAAATCATGAAAATAGCCAGGGACATTTTGAAAAAGAGTAATAAGGGATAATTAACCCTAAAGATAGGCAAGTTTGCTATAAAGCTATAATTTTTAAATTGTGCATTACAGATACAGACAGTCCAGGAACCTGGCCTGAGTAGAGACAGATGTAATATATGTTAAAAGTGGCATAACATATCAGTGGGGAATTAGTGGATAGTTTTTTTTATAATAATAGCACAACTGGCTAGTCACTTGGGAAAAAAATATATTCCCCTCTCACACTTCACAAAATAATAAGTTCCAGATGGAATAACAGCATCTTAATTTGGTGTGTGTTCTTCCATAACTTTATTTTGGCATGCGTTGGGGTTTTTTGTTTTGTTTTGTTTTTGATTTTTTTTTTTTGCATTACAGATTTCTTGCATATAATGTTGTTTAACTTACTTTCTTCACCTACCATTAATTACCTATAGGATGTGGGGAATGGACTGAGTTTAAGGGTGATAATACAAGAGGAGTATATAACAAATTAATTAGTTCATTCAACAAACAATTATTGAGTGTCTGACAAGTGCCAGGCACTATTCTTGGTGCTGGGGATATATTAATAGCAGTGAACTAGAACAACATCTCAGCCCTCATGGAGCATACATTCTAGTGGGGAGGAGAGTGACTATAAACAAAATAAATAAGTAAAATATATCATATGTTCAATGGTGACAAATGCTTCAGAAGAAAATAAAACAAAAAAAAAGTATAAGGAGGTCATGCTTCACTGAGAAGGTGACATTTGGGTAAAGACGTGAAAGGCATGAGGAAGAGGCCGTGTGCTTACCGGGGCACTTTCCCAGGCAGAAGAAACAGTGAGTACAAAGACCTGAAGAGAGCGTGAACCTGGCATATTCCAAACCCTGGCTTTGGTGATGCTCCTTGGAGTCATCTGGAGAGAGGAAAAGAGAGTAGTAGGAAATGCGCTCTGGAAGATAAAGGGGCCTGTAGTGTTTCTACCGCATGAGAAAGTAAGCTATTGGAAAGTTAAAGACAGGGGCAGACGTGCTCCGACCTGGTTTTTATTTTTTGTTTTGTTTTAAATTGGGATTACTGTGGTTATTATGCAGAGAATCTACCAAAGGGGAAGCAGATAGGAGGCTGCATAACACTAGAGACGAGAGATGACGATGGGCGAGACCAGGCTGGTGGTGTGAGGTAGTTGGCTTCTGGCTTCTGGATGTGTTCTGGAGGCACTGCTGCCAGAATTTGTTGACCAGTAGAATGAAGAAGGTAAGACAAAGAGAGCCAGGAAGGCTCTGAGAATGTAATTATGAGCAGTCAGAAGGTGGATTTGCCATTAACTGAGATGTGGAGGATGGCAGGAAGGGTAGGTTTTGAAGGGGTATCTGGGTTTTGTTTGGGATCTGTTAAATTTGAAACGCTTATTTGATATCCAACTGGAGATATGAAATAGTCAGGTGGATATGTGACTCTGGAATTCATGGGATAGACTGGGAACAGATATATAAATTTGGGAGTCATCAGGTCACCTTCTAGGCCATGAGACTGAATGAGATGATCAAGGAGATGAGGGTATGTTTCAGTAATTTCCATCATAAATATTTAAATTTTATAATATTTTATGATATTTTTGTGTTATCTGTACAATCGAAAATACTTGTAAAGCACTAGAAGAAGAATATGTAAAAATTTATGTAATCAACTATAGAGTAAAACATTCTGGGCTTGATATCAAAACACTCATAAAAGAAATTACCAACAGATATGACTACATGATATTTTTAAACATTCTAAATATCATATATGGCATGTATGAAAGTAAGAAGTCAATAAATTGCTGAATAAATTAGTGCCAATGTGTGTGACATACAAATTGCTAACCTTAATATGTAAAGGTTTCTTGCAAATTAGTGAGAATAAGATCAATACCCAAAAGGAAAAAAATAAATACAGGTCTGAACACAAAATTCATATCAGAGGAAATAGAAACCATTGCCAAGTATATAGGAATGTATAAACTAAAATAATAATATTTTCACCTAAATTGGCAAAAGTATGTTTATGTGATACCACCTAGTTTGAGCAGGGGTACTAAGAAGTGTGTGTTATTTATACTTTCATTTTAAATTGATATTAAATTTCTTAAGACAAAAGTGGCAAAGTTAAACAGAGTCTTAAACTATCCATACTTTTAACTGAGAAATTCCACTTTTTATCATTTATATGAAAGAAATACTTTTGCTATGGGTCATGATTCATTTACAAGGAAGTAAATTGCAATATTTTAACATATTAACTCAAGGGGAAGAAATCTAAGTAATATTAGAGAATTGGCCAAGTAAATTTTGCTACATCCACAGGCTTAACAATCATAAGCATGAAAATCATGTTGTAGAGCTATATTTATTAATAAAAATATTCGTGTCAGAATGTTTTATTGGTTGAATTACAAAGTTGATAATGAAACAAAGGGTAGAGCAGCTTTACATTTTGAAAAAGTTATATACCTATAATTTGCATAGAAAAATCCGAAAGAAAATGTTAAAATCTGAAAAAAATGTTGAAAATATCAACAATTGTTATTTCTGGGTAGTGAGATCACAAGTGATTTTATTTTTTCCTTTCTACTTAATTATATTTTCTCAATCTTGCACAAAAAAAACTTTTTTTAAAACTTTGTATGGGTGAAAAATAAAATCAATATAATAAGGAATAAAAAAAGAAGGTCCAATGGTCCTGGTCACCATCCAACATTATATAATCCTGGCGAGTTTCAAAACCTCCCAGTTATGTGCTGACAGGTTGTCCAGATGTCTGGGATGAGAATCACAGAACATCTTTGTCCCAGCAAATTAGGTGGCTGGGCACACCAACAACCTTCCCTCTATTTTATTTATCTGCACTCTGACAGGCAATTTCCCCTGTCATCAACATTTTGCTTTTCTGTTATGAATTCAAGGTACTTTACCAGGTACTTTGTATACTCTGTTGCATCCATGCAAATATCTTCCAACTTCAGTATTTGTATTTCATTTTACATATGAGGAAATTGAGGCCCAAAGACTTTGAGGAACTTGCTCAATGTAATTGGGAAGTAAGGAGTGGGGCTAAAGTTTACATCCTGGTTTCCCTAGCTTCAAAATTTTGGTCTTTCCATTATAATTTTTCTTCTAAAGAGTGATTGGGATAAAAGATGATTTAAATGGTAGAAGCACATCAATCAAATGACAATAAACCTTATTATAAAACAATTTGTTCCTTTTCAATTATATTTCAAGCCTGGTTACATCAAGGAAAAATTTTCAGTTTCATGAGTCTGTCTATCAAACCTGTTTAACATTTGCTGGTCCTCCTTTCACAACAGTAAGAGAGCAAATTTAATGCTTAGACCTATTTAGAATTTAATAAAACTGCTTTGTCTTATTGCATTTAGTTTTACCTTCTATTTAGAGCAAGAGATGGTGATTTTTCCACTTACGGTTGTAATACAAATTTTTTAAAAATAGATTAAAACTTTCCATGAGTAAGTAGATTTAAAGAAAACATTCACTCAGTAACAGTACAAGTAGCACACCAATAATATAAAAAATTTCACAGGTCAAGTGCAAATGGGAGTCCGGGAGATAACTGAACTACATGTACTGTCTCTTCCCACCATTTTAGGAGTTCGAGAAACGGCATAGTTAGAAAGGAATACTGCCAGCTTTTGTTAAACCCCTATTGTGTCTTGGTAGTTTCCCTGTGCGATCCCACTTAATTCTCACATTTTTCTATAAGAACTAACACACTAAGTTTACAAATTTGGAAATCGAGATATTGCATGATGATGTGTAGCCTAAATACATCCAATTAGTCCTTGGTGAACTTGAGATTTGAGCTCAGTGTTCTGGATTTGAACTCAATGTTCTGGATCTGCAAGGCTCAGTTAGTTTGAGACCATGCCATCCAAGTGGAGATAGCTAATTGGTTTGCTTTTTACAATTCTATATAGGTGTTAAGCTATGAACATGCAGTAAATCCAAAAGAAGTTCAATGTAGGGGGACTATTGTAGGCTGGGGTTGACAGTGACAGCTTTGCAACGTATATGTGGCTGGTTTGGGCTTTGAAGAACAGGCTAGGCCCTGGCAGGGGGTTCGAGTGCATTTCACATGAAGTGGTGGGGTGACTTTCATACCATAAGATCAGTTTTTGAAACCCAGTGCATCATAGCCTTTCTGCTTTATCTCTGACTCATCCCTTTTCCTGCAAATACCCAGGAAGAGGCAGCATTTTAAGCTTCTATCATCACTTCACACCTCACTGTGAATTAATTTTCAGCACTTTGCTGAAAGCAAGTTGGAATAATGGAAAGCATTCCAAGATCCAGGAGGTCATCAAAGCACAAACATTACCAAACAGGCAGTGTGGAAGCAATGAAGCCGATCCTCAAGTTGGTGCCCATTTTGGTAATTGCCAACTCTATTCCTGCATGGCTGTGCAAAGGGCTTTTCACCATAGTTGCCCAAATATCAACAGCACCCTCTACAAAAGATCGGGATTTTGTCTGGCTCATATATTCCCCACTATGTTTCTTACTGGGACATTATTAGAAAAAAGTAATGATTTGTAGGACCTTATGAAGCACATGGCTGAAACTTCTGGCCATGTTTTCCAGCTTGTGTGCATATAAAATTCCAGTCAGGGAAACAACCACCATCATGGGCTCCATGTTTATTATTGGGAAGATCACTTACGGCCCCCAGGGAGATCACAGTGTCAACCTGACATGCTTCGCATCATTTTTCCTCTTTAGCTGGTCAGTCACGACATTTAAACCTGACACCTCAGATCCTTTCATCGCAAAAACCAGATGTGCTCAGCGGGAGAGAGGAAAGGCTCCTCTGTGCTCAACAGACTCCAAACTCTCCGCAGTGAAAAGGGCCAAATTGTCAAGTGTGCCAAGCGTTTGTGTGCTCTGCCCTCTCCCTGGCCTCTGCCTCCTCACCCTTCCCATATTGACCACAGCTTTCCACTTGGAAAATGGACCTTGTTTTGTCAAATCCCCAAGTCCTAGTGGTTCACAAAACTCACATATTTTATCTCTGAGGTGTTTATTTGGTATGTTCCTTCCTCTGTGCCCACTATGACCCCTGACCTCATCCAAACTCTCATCATTACTGCCCTAGATTATGAAATAATCTCCTGACTGATCTCTAACCTACCTCAAAGACAATCCCTGCATACTAGTAATGATTATCAAAATAGCACTATCGTGAAGATAGTGTCTACCACTGTTTGAGGGCTGCTGGCAAGGTGCTTCCCATGAGTATTTTACACACGTCATTTCTCCAGGCCTGTCTGTCCCCACTTCACCATAGCTGCCATGAACTGTTCTTCATTCCTCCGGACACCTTGCAGTCTACTTTTGTGGGCTCCAGGAGGTCACTGTCCCCACCTGGGACTCGGTTCCCTCAATTGCAAAATGAGCAGATTCTATAATGTCCAATGTTTATTAAGTCCTGTGAGTTCAAAATTGCTGAAAGCGTTTTTTCCTCCTCTTCCTTTTAGGGCTCTATGTGCTCTGGGGATGAGAAGGGGGAAAGTGAGTCAGACACTTCCCCTGTTAACTGCTTTAGCCAGCTCCTGGAGCATCTCCTTTTCCAAGACATCTCAGATTCTCACTGTTCACTCCGAAGTCTCCGGCTGCAACCACACTTCATTTAAAAGATATGATATAACACTGGGATCCATATGGTTTTGTATGTGTTCCAGGGACCTCACGCAGCTAAGCTGTGTGTCCCCCGTGTCCTTCAAGGTTAGTAACATGCCTTATGCTCTTTTTGTATCTACTCACAGCATCTGCCACAGAAGTAGGGGAGGCAGAGGGGAAGTGACATTTATACCATCATGGTTAAGAGAATGGACTCTGCAGCTTGAGAGCTTAGGCTCAGTTCTAATCCTGGCCCTGCCATTTGCTAGCTGTGTGACCTTTGGTGAGTTACTTAATCTCTGTGGCCTCAATTTCCTTGTCTGTATAGTGGAAAGAGAATATTAGCTACTACATAGATTATTATGAAGATTAGATTATGTAATGTAAATAAGTCCTTAAACAGTGCTTAGAACATAGTTAAGTGTTATAGACATATTTGCTGTTGCTACTTATTAAGAATTTATTCCATTCTAAGTTATGCTAGAAGCATTAGATAATGATATTAAAAATAATAATAGATATGAATCATTGAGCACTTGCTAGAGGCTTTCATTCTTTGTGATTGTTCTCAGTTCCTGCAGCATCGTGTCTCATTTTACAGACAATAAAACTGAGGCTGAGAGTGTTCTAGTACCACATTCAATTATGAGAATTAACACATTTTGAGGCCAAGACTGGGACCCAGGTCCTTCTGAGACCAAAGCTCATCTTATTTCTATCAGACCTACCACACCATGACTAGCCCACTCATCCAGTAGTTTTCAGGGATTTTTTTTTTTTCCTGCTGAGACATACATGGAGGATGAAGCTCACAGTCTGGCACTATCCCTGAGACAAACAGTCCTGCAGATAACATTGTCTGTGGTTGTACCCGATTCCTCATCCTCCCACCTCACATTCCAGGGCCGCAATGACATTTCTTGTCCTCCCTCTCAAGAAAGCATTCTGTAAGGTAAGGGAGAATGGTATTTTCATAGGGATAACCTTGACTTGACCTTGACACATTGTTATGTAATAATGGTATTCCACCCTTCTTCCTGTTCAAGGGCCACCATCCCTGGGGCTGTCCTTGCTGCTCCCACACAGCTGGGCCCTGCTCCTGCTGCAGTGGCTCCACCTGAAACTCTGGGACACATTCTGCCTTCACTGAGGTGGGGCTCTGGTCCTCCCCAGGCAGCAGTGGCTGCAGGTGGGCGAGCCATGCTTTCAGGTGCAGCCTCTTACTTCTATTCTCCACCAACTATCCCAAAGGGCCTCACTAAAGGCTGAGCAGAACCAAATTAGCTGCAACATCCAAAGAAAAAAAATGCTTTCTATAATTGTTCATTGTAATCCAAGACAAAATTACGAACAAGGCAAACCCTTTCGCAGGAGGGTCTCTATTAGACACACTCGCTTCTTGCCTTTGTGCTGCCGTCTCCAAGTCTCCACGCCTCTTCATGAAAGCCCCTTTTCAGATCTCTGCAGTGTGAATCCTCATTCTATAGGGAAACATTGTGACCCTAATCATTAACCAAATGCTTTGGATCCATTTCCATCCATTTTCACACGTTATCTCTGGACACAGTAATCTCTCGGTAATACAATTACCCAGTTATTCACCACACAGAGCTTCACCAAGACAGTGTAGGGTGGGATTTGGCCCTCCACGGGTAGGGTTAGTATTGATCTCCAAGCCCAGTCTCCACATAGATCTCACCAACCATTTCCCAATATAGGTGAAAATCCTGAGTAATACATACATGCTCAAAAGATGGGTTTAATGCTCAGAAACACAACAGTCTAAGCCCATATTGAAGAAGAGAAATACTTCCCTAAGGGCAACAAAATCTACACTGCTGTCCTCTAGGTAAAAGGTAGCACTTCACATTGTTATGGAGAGCAGTGTCAGTCCTTTTGTGTTTGCTTAGTGTTGCGATCACTTAGGGTAATTTGATTCAAGTGAGAGAAAACCCAAATCCAGTAATCTTAAACAATGAAGGCTGTTTCTAAACCAAAAACTCAGAAGGCACAAGGGACTTCGCTGGTGTTTGATAAAGTGCTTCATCAATATCACCAAAGAACCGGTAACCCTGTCTCTACTCATCTTTCTTTCCTCCTGTATTAGTTTCCTCTTGCTGCTGTGACGAATTATCACAAATTTAGTGGTTTAAAACAATAGAAATTTATTATCCCACAGTTCTGGAGATCAGAAGTCCCAAAGTCAAGGTCTGGGCAGGACTGTGTTTCTTCTGGAGGCTCTAGGGGGGACTCTGCTTGCTTCTCAATTCTAGTTCTGGAGGCTTCCATCTTCAAAGCAAGCAGCGCAGCATCTCCTAATCTCTTTCTCTCTCTTAGCTGCCATTATCACTTGCCCTTTTCTGTCTTTGATATTCCTCCCTCCTGCATTGTAAGGACCCTGGAGATTACACTGAGCCCATCCCAATAAACCAAGATAATCCTCTTGTCTCAAGATCCTTAATTTAAACACATCTGCAAAATCCCTTTTGCCATGTAAGGTAACATTCACAGGTTCTGAGGATTAGGACATAGACATCTTTTTGTGTACATGATGGGTGAAGACATTATTCTGTCTACAACATCTGCTTTCCACTGTGCCAATGTCATCTGGAAATAGTAGTTCTTGTGTTCCCCTGGGACTGTCAACAGCTCCAGGGGATACATGTTTCTCGGTCTCTTTGGTGGAAAGGATAGAGATTCTTGTAGTCTTTCTCAGGACATCAAAGATGCTCCTTGCCCAGAAGCCTCCAGCAAACTCCATCTCTCATTTTCATTTAGTCTCACGCCTTCCCTAAAGCAATCATGATGTCCTCAGGGTTGGACTTTGCAAATCAGTGTAAGCCAGGAGCTGAAGCTGAGGGTGGGCTCAGCTCCCATGGGTAGTAATGTGGGAGGAACAATTCCCTGAAGGAAATTCAGAGTTCTGCTGCCAGGAAGCAGAGGAGAATGGACATTTGGCAACAATAGCAATGAGATCCACAGCTGCCAGCACTACCATCACAATATGGTCTTTAAGAAATGGAACAACTTCATAGTCATCTATCTTGGAATGACCCTGACTTGTACTTACAAACATCTGGCAGAAACTTCACTTTGGGGGCCAAGTCCAAGTTTTGGATGGGACCACAAGGGAGGCATAGTGAGGATCTAAAATCCTACTACGCCCATCTAACACACCAGGCCGGAAGGTTAGTGGTTGCTCTTTCAGTAACATCACTTTGAAAAATACTCACATCCTTTGTACTTATGCATCAGTAACGAATCCTTGTGGCACTCCTCCGAGTGGACTGAATTACATTGGTGTGTTGTGACATTTTGGCTGAGATCTGATTTCCCAGACATGGGATAGGGATTCACTGCTTTCTTCTTCAGCTCTTGTTACTTTTTCTACATTTGCATGATCTTCTGGAAGGCTGAAAATGTTTTCTCTTTTTCCTCATCTTTCCCACTTAAGTTTTATTATAGAGCATTTCGAAAAGCTAGCTTTGTGTGTGTGTGTGTGTGTGTGTGTGTGTGTGTGTGTGTACTTTTACATGTTCCTGATGGGAACAATTATATGGGCAGTGTGGGATTTTACCTGAACAAGTTTTCTTGGTCACAGGTTCCCTAATATAAGAATTAAAGTCCTTTCACTCTTTTGTTTATCTTTGTAACTCTAAGGAAGAAATATGATTATCTTTATGCCATTTCCTTGGAGCTAATACTTTGAAGACCAGCTAACAGAAAACAATGTCTCACTCAGACTTGTTCTAGAAAACTTCTAAACAGAGTATTTTCCTCAGTGCCATCCTATATAGCAAGCCACAGGGATCTGTGTGTGAACCTTTCCCTTCTGGGCTGCATGTGCAAAATTGTGGGTGTTTTTGTTCTTATTATTGCTCTCTATAATTAGAGAATCCTTGAGTTTACAAGAGGCATAAGAGGTGTCTAGTGTAGTCTTTATCTAACACATAAGTGACATCTTCTGGTGTTAGAGAACTTACCATTTCGGTGTTAGTATATTCTATTTTGGGGCTGTACTTAAGACTTTAGTAGTTCTTTGTTTATAGTGATAAAAAGACTGTTTTCCTAGAACTTCTATCCCTTGGTCCTATTTCTGACCTTGAAGTAACATCATAGAGATATATTTAATCAAACTATAGTAATTTATTTACAAATGTATAAGAGATTGCTTTTATTTGTCTCAATAGAATAACTCACATCTAGAGAGTGACTTACAGTTATATAGAGATATCATATACATTAACTCATCTAATTCTCAAAGGTTTTTGGGGTAAATATGGCTGTTCCTACCTTATGGGGACATGGAATGAGTAAACACCTTCAGATAAATTCATTCATTCCATTAATGTGTGTTCAATATTAAGGCCCTGTGACAGATGGTATAAGTGGTATAAGAACAAACATGGTCTCCTACCTGCATGAAGTTTGCAATGTAGTCAAAATTCAAAGGAATATATGTCTACATTCACAGACAAGTGTTAGGTAAAATAAATAAATGAATATAAAAAAGAGCAAGTTTCTCTAAGAGAATTTCTAGGGTTGGGGGGCTATGGCTACAGACTGAGTGCTCAGGGAAAGGTCTCTCTGAAATCAAATGTAAGTGACACATGGGAGGCATGGGAAGAATGAGCTGGAGACTTATTTGAAGAGATGGACCAGCAAAAATGAAGATCTAAGGAGCTAAAGTGTTTGGTATGGTGAAGGAATTTCAGGAAGGCCAACTGCCAGAGCTCAGTGAACAAAGGGGAGAGTGCGACAGGACGAGATTGGAGAAGTAGGCATGCAGGATGTCATAGGGTATTGGAAGGAAGTTGTTTGTTTTAAGACTAATTAATGGAAAGCAGTTGTAGGGTTTTAAGCAGGGAAGTGACAAGATCTGATTTACATTTTGAAAAGATCACTCTTGGGCAGAGTGGTTGGAGGGAGACCAGTGAAGAGGCCACGGCAGCAATTCACGAAAGAGAGAATTAATTGTGGGTTGAACTAGAGTGGCTGTGGAGATGGAGAAAAGTTGATAAATTAAAGAGATATTTGGAATGTAAATGCTATAGATTTTGATAATGAATTGGAGAAGAGTAAATGAAGAATCAAAGGTGAATCCTACATTTCTGGCTTGAGTAGCTTGTTCAGTAGTTGAGTCACTTACTGTAATGTAGGAAGACTAGAGAAGAGTCAAGTGTTAGTGACAAAGTACAGCAAGAGTTTAGTTTTTCAAAGCTGCATATCTCTTAAGTGGAATCCGTTCTTCTTAAAGTCCATGGATGCATTCATTTTGACAAATATTTTTGAGCATTTACTGTTTTCTAAGCACTGTGGTAGCCAGTGGAAACACAGAGGATATAAGACATGGTCCCTGTACATAAGAAGTTCACCATCCATTTTGGAGAAAAGACAGGGATGTCAGTGATTAGAGTACAGTGTGTAACTGTGACGGTAAAGATAACACAGAGGATGCTGTGGGCACTGAGAAGATGAGTCATTCTATCAGACATGGAAATATGTAGTTGCTACCATTGTGACAACTCAGCTTGGGGCCAACATAAATGACTGCACAGGCAAGGCCTTGAAACATGAATAAGAGCTTGCCAGAAAGAAAAAAAGATGTAGGAGGATTCCAGAAGAAAACACAAAGGCACAAAGGGCTTGTTTAAAGAACTATAATGGGTTCAGTATGCTGGAATGTAGGCTGCAATGGAGAACATGGAAGAAGAGAAAAGTAGAGTGGGATCAGATCCTGCAGGACTTTGTGAGATATATTGGGGAGTTTGAACATTATCTTTTGGGCAATGGTGAGCCTGAAAGAATTTTAAGCAGGGAAGTGACCTGGTTCATTTTATAATTTTAAAATAATCAAACTTGGTGTCTATGGAAAAGGGGTAAGTATAGGGGAACATTAGAGGTTGTGGCAAACCCCAGAAAAGGAAATGATGAAAAATAAGCTAGCAAGTAGTGGCGGTAACAATGGAGAAGAGAGAACTAAATTAGATTTTCAATTCTAAGACATTTGTTAATCACCAAGATTTAAGGATTCAAAGGATAATGAAAAAGGTGTGTGCTGCTTGTAGCCTGAAAGGCTGCTGGCTGGACCCCCTCCAGGTGGGCCCAGTAGCTCTCCAGACATCTTTTCCTAAAAAGATTCCTCAGTTATATAAATATCTTGCCTGTCTGGAGATATCCATGACACTGTGAGCACCATGAGGACCCAAGCCTTATCGTCTTCTTCTTTTCTTTGTTCTGTTTCTTTGTGTTCATTAGATGAAAAGTAATTGAACTGAGGTATGCTCAGAAGATACCTTGATTACTTACAGATTTGCTTGAATTTAAGCTAGCAAAGACAACTGAACTCTGAATTTCTACATTGATGCAGAGTTCCATCCCCAAAATAGTAATTTTCTCTTTAAAAATGATTGTTCTGGTATTGTAGATGAGCAACAATAAAACCAATATTTGATAGTAACCATTTAAGCCATTTTTGATCACACATTATCAAAAAATTACTGTAATTGGAGGATATCACATGAGATTTGGAGCAGTTGACCAGAACTATCACTTACTAGTTATAGCATCTGGGATAAGACACATTATCAACTGAGCCTTAATTTTGTCATCTGTAGAGAAGATAGGACTATTATGTTGCTGTCCATAGAGTTTTGCCAGATCCTATAAATGGGCATCAAAATCACCGTCATGTCTTCTTCATGCAGTTGTCTTGTGAATCCATAAAATTTTAAATGTAATATTATAGCAGCACAATTCACAATTGCAAAGATGTGGAAACAACCCAAGTGCCCATCAGTACATGAGTGGATTAATAAAATATGGTATATGTATACCATGGAGTTCTACTCAGCCACAAAAAACAATGGTGATGTAGCATCTTTTGTATTATCCTGGATAGAGATGGAGCCCATTCTACTAAGTGAAGTATCCCAAGAATGGAAAAACAAGCACCACATGCACTCACCATCAAATTGGTATCAACTGATCAATACTTAAGTGCACATACAGTAGTAACATTCATCGGGTGGCAGGCAGGTGGATGGGTATATACACACCTAATGGGTGCGGTGCGCACCGTCTGGGGGCTGAACATACTTGAAGCTCTGACTCGGGTGGGGCAAAGGCAATATATGTAATCTAAACATTTGTACCCCTGTAATATGCTGAAATAAAAATAAATAAATGTACTATTAGTAGCATATGGGCTATTTTCATTGGCCTGATACACAATCACATGTAAGTAGCTAGAGAAGGCTTGGGGTTTTGTTAAAAAAGCTAAGGTATTAGATTCAGGCCAGTTTTAAGTCCTGATTTCAGCATCTTTTAGCTTTGTGTCTTCAGACAAGTGGTGGTTGTATCAACGTCTTCAGACATTAGAGATTGTGGCAGACCCAACTTCTCTAGACTCATCTCCTTCACAGGTATAAAAATACTTGAATTATGAAGTTTAAAAAAGATGGTCAATATTTTAATTCAATCTAAGACCTATTTCCTTCTAACCTTCTTCCCTGATCAACTCCTCCTTCTGATCAATAATCTCTTTTTGAATCTAATGAAGAGATCTAGGGAGTATGTTTTCAGCAATTTTTATGAAAGACATTTATTAGGCTATAAAAAAACAATGTTAACATTTTTATCCACTTGTTGGGACATGAAGTTCTACGATTTCTTTTTATGGGTAAGCTTGTTTTTCTTCATTTTTTTTTTCCCCTCTCCTGCACTCAGAGTCAGCCCAAATATGGTAACAGTAAATCATTCAGACGGGGTTAATACATATCGTTATAGGTTTAGATACCTCTCAGTCCTTGCTCATCTCTGAAAGGGAATTAGCCAGACTATCATCAGAATCATTGTTTTGCACATTAAACCCTTGAGGACAGTGTAATGTGATCTCTATTTTCCTTACCTTTCAAATCTCTGGCTCCAAAGAAACCACAGCTCTGCTGGTTTTTGTGGAACAGACCACAAAGATGTTTTTTTAACTTTGCTTAACTTTCCTTCCATCTGTTCTTTCCTCAAAAATGCACTTGTTGCTTTTCCTTCTCTCTTCATTGAAAGCCAAGTTCTGTAGGTTTGTTTCTTCCTGTCTTCAGCCTGGCCTGACTGTCTCCATCGCTTGTAGCTTTGACCTGTTTTTTTGTGGACTTCCTTATCTTGGTGGACTCAGGACCATGACACTCTCAAGATCTCTGAGCCTTTATCATTTCAGTTATGGTCATGCAGTGGCCTCCCAAATAATGAAAGTTTACTTTTTAACACCAGCTTTGAAAACACTCCTTCTTCAGGTCAATTTCACAAAATGCAATGAGAACTGAAATTTCTTCTTTCTCCTTCACCCTTGCACAGCCAGTGCTGTCCCCAAAGCATGGGAGGCCATATTGCATCCTATTCAGACTGCTTTCTTCCTTTTTGATAAACAGCTTTAACCACTCCCTACTTCCTGGGTATCATGATCTTAAATACAAATGTTGGTTGGATCACTAGAGAATTCCAAAGTGTATATCCTTGATTAATAGAAGTAGCATGATAAAGTTTGGGGCTTCCAATCCTTCAAGTTCCCTGTATAAGTTTGATCCCTGCCTTTTCCTGAAGCAGTATGACACACCATTTTCCCTCCTTTCTTTGCCATTCATCCTCTACACACACTATTCCTTCTTCCCGGGAAGCTTGATGTTCCTCCCTCCCTTTGTCCTAGTTCCCATCTACCTTCCAGTCATCCTTAAGAACACAGATCAGTGGTTTCCTCCTCTGGATATTCTTCCCTGACCCTTGTCCAGAACCTTTGGTTAGGACAAGTTTCTTGGTTACATATTTCCTTCCCTTCAGGGCATCAATCTGTGGTTAAACTTTATGAGACAACAGTCCATGAGAGAACCATCATGCCTGGTGCTGCTCAGCCTTTTGTTCCTAGTACCTAACATGGTGGCTAACACATAGTAAGCACTCAGTAAATATTTGTTGAATGAATTAGTAAATAAACCAGTTGTCCTCACTACATCAGATTTTTGTCTGTTTTAATTTTTAAAAAGTTTATTGTAGAAAATACATATAACATAATATTTACCATTGGTGACATTTAGCACATTCGAAATTTTGTACAACTGTCACCATTAACTAGTTCCAGAAGATTTTCATCACCCCAAAAGGAAAACCCATACCCATTAAGCAATCACTCCCTGCTCCCCACTGTCCTCAGCCTCTGGCAACCACTATTCTGCTTTCTGTCTCTACAGATTTTCTGACTCTGGACATTTCATGTAAATGGAATCATTACCACACTGTTTTGCAGCTGCCAGTGGGAGTGTCTGTCTCCCAGTCTAGACTTACTTTATCATTTCTTAACACATCCCTAAGCACAGTGCCTGGCATGTAGAATGTATAGAATAAATGTTTATATAGAAATGAAAGAATTTTTTTTTTGTTTTTAGCTTATCATACATATAAAATACATTCATAAAATACATTTTAGCTCTGAAAGCAAATATATTGCTATATTTTTTCTACTAGGAAATTTAATTGAAGAAGTGCAATACACCAAATCTATTAATTTTTATTATTTTATTTATACCAAGCTTATTTCAAAAAATAACTGTAACTAAAAGACAATATGATTCCAGAAAATACAGTAAGGTATTAAAACAGAAATAGAATATTGAAATCCATACAGGAAAAGGAGAAATAAATATATTAACCACTTAAGCTAATAGATAATTATCTATTAAAGAAAATTAAAGATATCTCTGAGCTTCCTGCAAACCAAAGTAAGGGGAAAAGTATTGTTGTATTATCGTGTAAAGAATCACTTTTATTTTAAGGAGTGATAATTTTTCTTTATTTATTCTAAAAGAAATTTGTAATTTATTTATTCCTAAATATTTGTAAGTAATGAACTTGTGCTAGAATCTACTCTGCAGTATGGATATAAAGATAAATAGCATTTAATCCTACTTTCCATGGACTAAAGCTATTATGTCTTGCATAAGGATCTTCATTAAAATGTATCCACTAGTGCTTAAAAGTTCTTGCCAAGTTTAAAAGTCTATGCATGAACATAGTGGAGCTATTTACTCAAATATTAAATCCCTATTCTATGAAGATTGTCAGTCAAGCCAAAATTCAAAGTAATTCAAGAGCAAATTTGTTGAGCCAAGCAATTTTGACAAAACCCACCTTCAATCACAGCAGTGGGTGTGGTTTGGAAATGGGTTTCTGTGAAGGCTGGACTGAACCACAGGTCAAGCAGGGTGACCTGTGATCATTTATATATAGGCACTATGATTATTTGTCATTATTTCACACCACTTGGCAAAGATTGAGTCCAAACTAACCCACCTGTTAGGCATTATATTTTGATCAAAAATCAGATCACATTGACTAGTGCTTGATTGGAAAATTTACCCATGAGTCTGCAAAAATGAAATATAGTTAAAGTTATTTTCTGTATTTTCAAAACACGGACTTTCCTTTTCTGTAGTTTGGCAGAATGCAAGCTTAAGGAAAGGTTCTCATGGGAAACTTTCAGATTCGTTAAGCATTTGATTTTAGTTAAAAGCACTCTGAGTCAATTGAGAGGAGCTCAAACTCTGCCCAAATTGGAGTTTCTGGTATACTTAGGAACAACGGGAAGGTTATTTTGGGGGAAGTTGGTCTGCATGGTTTGCTTTTTTCTTTTTTTTTCTCGTCAGCACTTCACTGCAGCCCAGGGTTGGATTAATTAAAGCCTCCATGCACATTCCCCGTTCTATCCTGAGAATGATGGTAAAGGTCATAGCTGCTAAAACCACAAAGGCCTCAATGACATCCTATTTTAGTGTTAAGATTCCAAGAAGACTTTTGTTAAAATAAACACCAAGAGATTTTAA
Source organism: Avahi laniger (assembly GCA_963575035.1). Classification (NCBI taxonomy): domain Eukaryota; kingdom Metazoa; phylum Chordata; class Mammalia; order Primates; family Indriidae; genus Avahi; species Avahi laniger. The sequence continues at coordinate 4,566 of CAUYSK010036770.1, read as the reverse complement.
ATAAACTACACTGATTATTAGCTGGCATGCTGTTTTCCCCTCAAATGTAATCCATTGAAATCTAATTCATATGCATCCATTTACTCAATAAGTATTTGCTGAGCACCTACTAAGTGGCAAGCACTATATTTGGGACTGGGGATTCAATGATTAAGTCTGATATAGGCTCTTAAGGGGTTTGCATTCTAGAGTCGTCATGCATTCACTTATTCATTCAAAACATATTTAGTGAGTATCTACAATGTTCCAGGCACTGCCCAGACAATTGGAATTTACCAATGAATAAAATAAACCAACTCCTCATAAAGCTTACATTCTAGCAAGGAAAGTCAGACCATAAATAATAATCATAATGAGTAATTAAGCTATATAGTATGTTAGAAGATGGTATGAATCAAGAAAAAAATGGCAATCAGGGAACAATATTAAATAAGGTAGTGAAAATTGGGTTTATTGAGAAAGTGCCATTGAGCAAAGACTTGAAGGAGGTGGGGAGGGGGCCAACCTGACATGAGCAAAGAGCACGGGAGACAGCAGAGGCTGCCAATGCACAGGCCTTGCTATGGAAGTGTGTCTGGTATATCTGGAAACAGCAAGGTGGCCAATGTGGCTGTAGTAGACTGAGCAAGAGGGAAAGTTTTTGGAAATGGGATTAGAACTAAGAGGCTCTGGATGGGAGACTAAACAGGTATGGCGGTAGGGGGCTTGTAGTTCATATAAAGCCTAAAAGCCATTGAAAAGCCTGGGCTTTTTTTCTGCATGAAATGAATCAGAGGTGGGTTTTGGTTATGATCTGATTTCTATTTTTAAGGGATACATCTAGCTTTCATGTGGGAATAGGTAGATTTTAGAGGCAATCAGGGATCAAAGCACAGAGAACTATTAGGAAGCTACTAGAGAAATCTCGGCTAGGGGTCAAGGTAGCTTGAACCAAGATGGCAGCAATAACGATGGTGAAAAATAATCAGGTTCTGGAAATATTTTGAAGGTAGAGCCAATAGATTTCCCAGTGTATGAGATGTAAGATGGGAAATAAATGCACATACCACCATTCATTCCATCATTCTTTCATTCCTTGACTCATTCCTTAACTTACCTATTAATCCATTCAACGGAGAGCAACTGAACCCTTTTGTGCCAAACATCGTATTAAACAGTGATGATGTAGAGGTGATCCAGAACTCTCTCAAGGAGCTCATACTTTAATGAAGAATACAGGCTTATAACAAAAGGTGCTATAATAGAAATACGAAAACAAAGAGAGAGTGACCATTTCTGCTTCGGAGAACCAGTGATGTAGGCACAGGGAAAGAGACATTTGAGTTAAGTTTTAAAGGAGGAATGGGCATTTGTCAGTTGGTTAAACCTGTAGTGGGTATCCCAGGCAGAAGAAAAAAGTAGACAAAGGGGCAGGAGACAGTTCTAAAAGTTTGAGAAACCGAAAATAGTTTGGAGTGGCTGGTACACAGAGTGCAAAGGTGGGAGCATGAGAAAAAAGGCTGGAGAGGGGTACGGAGTCTGATTTCAGGTGAGCTTAGAACTCAGGCCAAACATGCCAGCCATTCTCCTTCTAGTGATGAGATGCCATAGAAAAGGTTTAATTAGTGGAGAGACATGGCCAGATTTGCGTTTTAGGAAGATCACTAATTCAGTAGGAGAAGCACACTGGGAATATTTGTACAGAAATAGATAATAGAAAGTTATTGACAGCATAAAAGGGAATAGTAATTATGTGAGACCCAGCTTGAAGAAAACGCACAATCATAAAACCTTTCAACTTTGTCATTAGGTAAATATCAATTAGCAATAAAAGCAAAATTATTTCATCCCTGAAAGATAAACTTAACCTTCTTGCAAAAATCTGGGAATCCCTACTTTAATCCCAGCAATGATTCAAACTTCTTTTTAACCTTTATAATATGCAAGGCCCTATTGTCTGTGACTTTGTAAGATACAACAGTAAGTAACGTGTTCCTCCCCTCCAAGGGCAAGCAAGTCTAGAAACAGGTTCAGGAAGCTGACAGGTCTGGGTGTAAGTCCCAGATCTCTCACTCCTGAGCAGTGCCCCTCCAAGTATGGCTCCCGATCACCTTGGTGATTCGACAAAAGGCAAATACAAATCCCAGTTGAAACTTACTAAGTCAGAATCTCTAATCACAGGACCCTGGAGACTATTTATCAAGCACTCCAGTTTATGGCTATGCACAGTAAAATAGCTGCACAACCATGGGCAGTTTTCTCTTTTGAGCCCCAGTTTCCTCATCCATGCAATGTACATGACAGTAGCGAATGTCGCATAGGTTGTAGGAAGGATCAAATAAGGCAACTTTTGGTAAGACTTAGAACAGTGCCTGGAACTTACTGGCTACTGAATAAATAATAAGCATAATCAAGTAACTCAAATAAAAAGCTGACTGTGGTTCATATTGTAGCAGTGTAAAAGCAATGACAAAAAATTTAATTGTAGAATTTAGAAGAAAGAATTCAGTTCTGAAATGAGAGTAGATTGAAGAGGTATCAGAAAAAGTTCCAATCTTTGTTCATGTTCCTCATGCCTGTGACAACATCCCTTCCCACTTTCTGTACTATGGATAACTTATCTGACACCAAGCCCCAATACTTCCTTCCCACAGAAGTTTTGCTCAGGCTGAGCAAGGCACACCCCATCTTGGACTACACATCACCTGCCATTGCCTCACCCTGAGCTACTGGGGCCAGAGTGGCACTGCTCCACTTCGTGGACATGCCTGCCCATGTCTCTCCAGCTAGACTGAGCTCCTCTTGGGAACTGCCTACCTTATCCCTTCATCTTTATATCCCCAGGGCCCACTGTTCTGTTTGATACAAGCCCGTGCAATCCTTAAATGTCTGTTGATCTGAACCAAGATCAAACTTCATCACGGGCCTGTTGATGCCTTAGGAATCTGAAATGAAGAGATGGGTAACAGGACATTCCATATAGGTTACAGCAATGACTGAGGAATGAGGGGGGATGTAGAGGAAGTAGTGCAGAAAGGTGATGTCTAATAGTGTGTGGTCTGGGTACTGGACATGCACGGGGTGGACTGTGAGGTAAAGGTGGGTGGGGATGATGGTTGGGAAGTTAAACTCTATAGACAATGATCGTCCTTTCATGGATTGGACAAACGGGTGGTGTGATCAGAGCCATGTTTTGAGAAGAATCTGGAGGATGAAGTGACAATAGAAACAGGGAAATGAGTTGTAGACAAACCACTGAAGCATAAATAAGAAACACCTGTTAAAATTTGTCAACAGCCATCAAATCTGGTACAAATTAGCTGGCCCTTACTCAGAGGCTGTTGCAAGAGCAGTAAATGAAGACCAAGAGTGTTTCCTGGAGTCTATTTCATTTTGTTCCATCAAGTTTCACAATTGTCACTGTTTCTTGTCCTCTTCTAAAAACAGCCAGTGCAGGATGAATGAAACCACTGGATTTTTCTCATTCTGTTTAATAATTGTTTGCCATATAATCTTGAGACTACATCTAAGAGGCTGGAAATTACTCAGGTGTTCTTTCCCTTTTTTTAAAAAAAAAGACACTGTTTTTATTTGTCAAAGAAAGCCCTGCTGCTATTCGTCTGTGTGAACAATTTATTGAAGGTTGGAATTCGGCACTCAGGGAATTGTTTAAATTCCCTTGGGGCATCACATCTTCCCCTGGTGTCTTGCCAAAGGAAAGAATTCAAGAAATATTTGTTAAAAAAATAAGTGAATGATTCATTGCAACATTCATTGCAGTAGTCTCTGCCTGGAATTTGGCTTCAGAGTCCTGTTTTTCATAGCTTTGGTCCCAAGTGTTGGGATATGTCATCTGGACCTTCTGACTTCTGGTCCGGTACTGACCTTGAACCTGTCTCTTTCAGCTTTCTGTGCTGAGGTAAAAGAGGGGAGCTGGACCATAACACCCAGGACTACGCATGCAGGTTGCACACAGGAATTGGGAATGGCTGGCAGGGTTGGCAGGGCTGCTCTGTGGCTGGCAGCAGGAGGCACCATTCACGTTGAAGACCGTGTATACACAGGAATGATTGTTGGGTTACAGTTATAAGAGGGCACTATATCAGGGTATACCTATTTTTCATTCATGATTAATGGTCATCCAGGACTTTTCTTGAAGCCTTGTGGGGGTCACAAAATCACAATCACCCCAGCAAGTTCATTTCAGTACTGGGCACCTATTAGGAAGGTTATTTTTGCTGCTAGGTTTGCTCTTTTACATTATCTGCCACTCTGTACTTTCCATCCATGGTGCATCTTCTGTCCAGGAAGCCTCACCACAGAAGCCTCAGCCCTCTCTCACAGCATTCTGTAGCCGAGCTGGGGCTCTGCCTAGTTTGCCATGGCTCCTTTAAATGGACATATCTTGCTCACACATAAATCACAAGAAACACAAAAACAATCCAGTTACAAACACTTGTTGCTCATATTCTTGATAATAATAGTTGATAATTATAGATGAAAGTCACAAATTCACCAACTTAGTGGAAGATTTAAACATACACTATTATATTAGTATTTGATGGCTCAAGCAAGCAAAAATTAATA
>CAUYSK010036768.1:0-15206 GCA_963575035.1 Avahi laniger | reverse complement strand
CTTATACCAATATTAAAAAATTAACTTTTATTATTATAAAGTATTTAACTTATGTATATAACAGCCTATACAGCTTTCAAGAGACCATCACCCCAAATAAAGACAAAACAAACTGTGATGTAATTATGAAAATCAAACCAGAAATATTTTTATGTTTCTAGGGAAATTTTAATACTGGTGTCATGTACTCCTAAGGTGCCACTAGGTACATACAAAAAATTAAGAAAATGCATAGAATATATTTAGAATGAAGTAGAAATATTGGAGCATCAGGCCCCAATGGTAAATTAAGACTGCGTTGGGGTTTGCTGGACCGTGGCCTTAGAATTGTGACACTTGGTCAGATAGCATTGGTTTAATACCTGAAATTCAATGCCAAGTGACCATTCTCAGGAGTAACCTGAGCGATTTTATTTGCCATGCATACCAGGAAAGTAACATGATGAATAAATGCCCAGAGATTTATAGAGCTGAGGTAGATCATTTAACTGAGATATCAAAAGAAATTTCATTTATAGTGGCAAAATTGATTGTGTCTGTGTCCATAGAAGCGAATGGTTCTCATCTGTCCATTTCTGATACTATTGATCAGTAGATAATTCTTCATCTATCTCTGTGCCTGACTTCTTATCCCGTTTATAAAGATCAACTGAGCCTGGTAAAGGACAGGCTGAGGATCCATGAAAGGACTCAAGGACGGCAATTGCAGAATTAGAGCAGCCTTGTTGGGGGTCAGGGAAAAACTGAGGAAAGTATGTGCCGAAGACAATAAATTACAAAAAGACAACGAAGTAGAGAAAAGGAGAATGCAGGAGACCCCTCCCAGCTGCCATGTACAGCCTTTATCTGCCCGGAGCTGGAGATAAGCAGCTTGCTGGAAGGCAGATTTTCATTTAATATGTTCAATTTTATATGATGCTTCATACTTTCAATGCTCCACCCTGTGGTTTGGCCTTTTATGAACTGCACCATTTGCTCTGGGGAGATAGCTCAAGTCAATGCAAAAAGCTTTCTAATCTAACATGAAAATAATGAATTGCGTTTATAATTGAATTATTAGCCAATGAAGACTGCTGAGAAATGCAGTATGGCATTTCAGCAGAGCAGTATAACATATAACATTATATCTCCCAAAGCAAAGTAGCCGATTTAATGTGCACCATGAATGTATTCCAAGAAAGCTAGACAATTTTTTTTTTGATGCTGAAAGTAGTTTTTATACATTTGCAAAGCATTATTGTCCTTTTTTTTTTTATATTATTATTCCAAGGTATTGTGAGGGTACAAACATTCTAGCTACACGTTATGTCTTTGCCTTCCCCAAATGCAGGTTAAAGGCGTGCCCTTCCCTCCCTTTAGTGCTCCCCGTGTCCTTTAGTTGTAGATTCGCCCCCCCATCTCCCTAATCCCTGGAGAGTATTTCTGCCATGTGATCACCCTAGTGTTGATCAGTTAGTACCAATTTGATGGCGAGTACAAATGGATCCTGTTCTTCTGCTTTTGTGGTGCCTCACTTTGGATAATGGGCTTAAGTTTAATCCAGGTAAGTATAAGAGGTTCTAGATCACTGTCGTTTCTTATGATTGAGTAATATTCCATTGTAACATAAATTCTTATAAAAACAATAAATAATGTCTTCTTTGTGATTCAACTGAATCACATGTCTGCAGATGAACTTCATACACACTGCAAAAATATTTGCTATGAGTTTCTAGGTGCAGAAAGGTAATCTTCATTGTTTGGATATACAAAAATATAAGGTCAGTGATAAGAAATGCAGAGCTATAGAAGTATAAGCATTTTTAGAAATGATGTAGCTCGTCTTCTCATTCAATCCAGAATCTTGCATCAGCCAGGTTTCGCCCAAGAAGCAGATGACACATTCACATTAGGATAATTCAAGAAGAGTTTAATAATATTTTGTATAAGGGTGTGGACACAATGTTAGGACTGCAGTTCCCAACCACCAGGCCACAGACTGGTACTGGTCTGTGGTCTGTTAGGAACTGGGCTGCACAGCCGGACGTGAGTGGCAGACCAGCCAGCAAAGCTTCATCTGTGTTTACGGCCACTCCCCGTCACTGGCATCACTGCCTGACCTCTGCCTCCTGTCAGATCAGCAGTGGCATTAGATTCTCATAGGAGCGCAAACCCTACAGTAAACTGCACTGTGAGGGATCTAGGATGTGAGCTCCTTATGAGAATCTAACGCCTGATGGTCTAAAGTGGAGCTGAGGCAGTGATGCTAGTGCTGGGGAGTGGCTGCAAATACAGATTATCATTAGTAGAGAGGTTTGACTGCACAACAAATGTAATATGCTTGAATCATCCCAAACCCATCTTTCCCCAACCCACTGTCCATGGAAAAATTGTCTTGCATGAAACTGGTCCCTGGTGCCAAAAAGGTTGGGAACCACTGATATAGGAGACCCATAGGGATAATGCAGTGCCCTGGAGCCAGTAACTCTGAAGCTGTTACTACCTCTAGGCTTGGAGGGTGGAGGGCAGGGAGTGGCTACTGGATCCCAGCAGAGAGAGCTATGTAGACAGGGACACTTTAAGAGGAGCTGTGACCCTCAGCTAAGGAACACAGCAATTCCAAGGTGATCCCACAGGGAGGCAAGCAGAGAGCAGAGAAATTTTAATTTCACTCTTCCCCCTCTACAAACTCTAGCTGTTATCTGAACCCAGCTGGGTCCAAAGGGCAAGGATTCCCCTGATTCAAGCTATGCAGGTCAACTGTCTAGCTGCACAACAGGGCAGAGAAGGGAGGAGAGTAGAGTGGGAAATGCAAGTGGAAGATACCCATCACGAGTCTCATCTCCAACACTCATGACAGAGGCTCGTGCAACATTTTGGACAGTCCCACATGATACAAGCCAAAGCCCACTTGATTGCAGAGAGCTCCCAAAAAGCTGCTGACTGTGCAGTCTAGCATTCCCAGGCTTTTTTTTTACTGCTGGCTTTCCCCAAGCTCATATTGGGCTTCCCTACTGTGTCTGCTTTTCCCTTCTTTGGTTCTCGGTGGCTACCAGAACACCATGTCTAGGTACAGACACCATCAGCCCAGCCTCAGTCCCTCAAACAGAACCTGAAACGTCACTCTTCTTTTGTTCCAAAGATGGGAACTCAGTGTGTTAAGAGGCACCCAGCTCCCCGACGAGCCTCACTGCTGGCAGAGCCATTGTATCTGGAGCCACTTCTCTATGTGGAATAGCTAATTCCACACAGAGAACATATTCACACAGTTAATTTATGGGTTAACTCTGTGAGGAAAGGGATCTTGTCCTGCTCATTGCTGTGTGCCTAGGGATTGGAAAGGAGCTGACGCACTGTAAGAGGTTGGCCGAAACCCAATTTCCTATGACTCATGGCTACTGATCCTGTAACTCCTGCAGCCTAAGGAACAAAGCAAGAGTCTATGAAAGCTTCCAGACAACAGCCCTTAAAAACGTAAGGATATTTTTCTTATCTGCACTTAGTCCTTCTTTCTTAAGATGATCAGCCGTGACAGAGTGTCATCTCCCCCTTACCATGATTTCAGCTCTTGGGCCACCCTGGACCCTGGTTGCCTCTTCTATTATATTAATAGATGCTTGATTCTTTTCTTCAAGGTGTCTTATAGAACTAAACAAATGTCGTGAGTAGATGTTGTCTCATCACTGTGGTGTCCATAGCACCATCACTGTTCTGAGTTTGGATTCTATACTTTCATAGGCAAAGTAAATGGAATTTGCTTTCATAGCAGCCACACAATATTTTTGAATAAATGAGTGAAAGAATATCATATACATTTGGTTAATATCAAATATTTGATCATTTGACACTCCCAACTAAGCCTTTCCCCCCATAAGCTGTTTTAAACCAACCCACACAGGGCTGGGTGTGGTGGCTCACGCCTGTAATCTTAGCACTGTGGGTGGCCAAGATGGGCGGATCATTTGAGCTCAGGAATTTGAGACCAACCTGAGCAAGAGCAAGACCCCATCTCTACTAAAAAAATAGAAAGAAATTAGCTAGACAACTAAAAAAAAAAAATACATATATATATATATAAATTAGCAGGGCATGGTGGTGCATGCCTGTAGTCCCAGCTGCTTGGGAGGCTGAGGCAGAAGGATTGCTTGAGCCCAGGAGTTTGAGGTTGCTGTGAGCCAGGCTGATGCCATGGCACTCTAGCCCAGGCAACAGAGTGAGACTCTGTCTCAAAAAAAAAACAAAAAACAACCCACACATATGTATATACATCCCTACAGGGTTAATTTTAAATTTGTTCTTTTAAAGTCATCTTGTTGATATGGCCTATCTTGAATCTCCTACAATCTCTGTGAATCTTGACTCAGTCACCTGAAATGTTGCATCATTTACAAATTGTCATATTGTCTGTGTCTTTATACCATAAGAGCTCAGGTGATAGGTCTACATCTTTTGATTCGGGCTATCTGAGAACCTATTAACAGTATGTCATCTAACTCATATTTCTCAGGCTTGTCCACAAGGAGATCCTGAGAGTCCGGCAAAGTGTTGGCCAAAGTCAAGATGCATCATCAATTTCCCCAAATTTTCTCCTCTAGTAACCTGGTTAAGAAAGGAAGTAAGATTAGTTAAGTAAGGCTTATCCTTAGTGAACACAGACAAGCTCCTAGTGACTATCTCTTTTCTAATTTCACATAAACTATCTTGAATAGTCTTTTGTAGAATTTTAACTTGAATTTATATCAATATCAGATCCTATAGTTTCCTAAATCTACTCTTTTCTTATTTTTGAAAATGTGGACATATGCTCATTTATAATTTTCTGGCATTTCTTTTGTCTTCCTTGGTTTCAAATCTCTTTCAGTCATAAGTCCTTCCCAATTGAGGACAATGTTCCTTCAGAGAGAGGATGGGAACATTATAGGGGATAAGTAGCTCTGCTTTCTTTTTGCTACCTATTAAAATCCAAGCTTCCTTACCCGAAGCAAGGGTCCATTTCCTCAAACACTTGAATGTAGCTACAAATGGCCTTTTAGATTTTTATCAGATTATTTGTTAAGCCAGATGTTATGCTGGGATTTGGCCATCCTGACATTTATTAAATGCCATTCTTTGTGTTTATCCCTGGACAACTGTTTCCCCACCATCACTCCACTCCTCATTGTTTATATTTATTTTCCTTAGACCTGTGCCCTTCAGACAGCCCCCTCTGTTCCTACCCTGGTTTCTTTAAATGTGTCCTGAATCACGATTTTTTTTTCTGGATGTACGGTCAGAATGATATGCTGCTGTTTTTCTTTCTCTCAAGTACACATACTTCTTTGAAATCTTTGTCCATACAGTTGTAATAGCCAATATTTATTAATCACCTACTATGTGTCAGGCAATGCAAGGTATTTTACATGCATCTGATTTAGTCTTCACAATAATTCGGAAAGGCAGAAATTGTAGGCCTGTTCAGGAAAGGGTTAACTCAGCAGGCTGGACTGCTCAAATCCTGCACAATCCCAATGTCTTCAGCCCTTGCCTGGCTCTTGGGAGAGGGGCTTTTGAACCCTTGGAGTATCTTGCCTGATAAGAGTGTCGTGGTATGCCTGAGAGCTTGGGTCATGCCAGAAAGTTTATGCTAATGATGTGATTTATGGTGAAGGCCAATGCTTAGGCCTTAGGGCCATGCAATATCAATTTTATCTCTGGGGGGCTATGGTCTGAGGAGCTGAGGTCAGTCATATGAGTACCACATGTTTACATGACTGATCCTCAATAAAAGCCCTGGACACCAAGGCTTGGGTGATCTGGTTGGCACTACTTTGCATGTATTGTCACATATCATTGTTAGGGGAATTAGGCGCTATCTGTAGACTGCACTAGGAGAGGACAACTGGAAGCTTGCTGGTCTCTCCTAGACCCCACCCCCTGTACCTTTTCCCTTTGCTGATTTTAATCTGTATCCTTTTGCTCTAATAAACTATAACTATGAATGTAGCAGCTTGTCTGAGTCCTGTGAGCCCTTCTAGCAAATCACTGATCCTGAGGGCAGACCCCTGACACAGGCCTCATTTTATACATGAAGAAACAGAGGCTCAATGAAAGTTAAATGGTAGAGCAAGGGCGGGAATTAATTCTTTCAGGAATCAAAGATTATTTTTTCTGTCTACCACATCATGGCACCTCTACTTTTCAGAATTTAAAAAATAGGCTGAGCATGGTGGCTCACACCTGTAATCCCAGCACTTTGGGAGGCCAAGGCGGCAGGATTGTTTGAGGCCAGGAATTCAAGACCAGCCTGGGTGACATAGCATGACCCTGTCTCAAAAACAAAAAACAAACAAACAAAAAACCCCAAAAAACTCAAAAGTAAAATACCCAAAAGTAGATAACTCTTTCTAAAGACATAGACTATGGGTTCTTGTTCTGGGTTACAGCGTAGATGACTTCCCCCATCTCTCTCATTGAATGCAGCCGTAAGTCCTGGACAGAGTTCAGGAGAAGCTACTTGAGGACTGAAAAATAAATAGTGGCAGATAGATTGGGGAAGGACATCAGAATTCAAAATACTATAAAACTGGCAGCAAGTTTAACTCTTTTTCCTCATGCTACTCATGTCCCTGGAGGCATGTGTAGCAGAGAAGGATAACTAAACCCCAGCTTTCTGTCTGGAGAATGAAGAAAGGAAGCCCCAGAAAACCAGAAAGTACCAGGGAGGTCACGAATAAGGAAGGCTTGGGAAAGCAGACTCAGAAAGTTCTTTATGAACTTTTGGACTCAGCCCCAGTTGTGCATGCATGGATTTGATGCTAATTAGCATACAAAAGACTTTGAGAACTGAACTAACAGACAGATGAGAATCCAGGTGCCAGAATGGCTAGTGAATGGAATATATCTGAGCAGCGCTGCAAAGGCTTTGAAGACCAAACTGACATTGGAACCACAGTGAACAGAAGGTGCATTGAAAATTGCATCCCAAACATAACAAAGTGTATCACATGCTAAAACAAAAATATCAACATTCTCCATAGGATTTAAACAAGATCCAGAATCTCATAACATAATATTCAAAATGTCTAGAAAATTATCCAAAATTTTTCAGCATATGAAGAAAAAAAGAAATATAACTTGCATGAGCAAAGACAATCAGCAGATGTCAACAGCAAAATGACACAGATGTTGGAATTATCTGGCACAAACTTTAAAGCAGCTTTATAAAAATTCCCAAACAAGTAATCACAAACCCTTTTGAAACAAATTGTAAAACAGCAGGTTTCAGTAAAGAAATAAAAGATAAAAAGAAGAAACAAATGAAAATTTTAGAAATGAAAAATACAATGATCAAAATAAAAATGAGCTCAGCAGAAGAACTGAAGGGACAGAAAACAGAATCAGTGAAATAGAAAACAGAATAATAGAAATTATCCTATCTAAACAACAGAGAGAAAATAGGCTGGAAAAAAAAAACAAAAACGACATATAAGAGGAAATGGAGGCATGAAAAGCAGAAGAAACAAACAGAAAAACATAATAAAATGGTAGACCTAAATCTAAACATATCAATAATCATATTAAATGTAAATAATCTAAATAGCTGTTAGATTGTTCCTGCCAAAGACACGAAATTTAAGAATGAATTTTTTAAAAACCCAAACAGTATACAAGAAAATTACTTCAAATATAATAATAGTGGTAAGTTAAAACTAAAAGTATTAAAAAAGATATATAAGCAAAAACTTATCCAAAAAAGCCTACAGTGGCTATGTTAATGTCAGGCAAATTAGACATCAGAGAAAAGAAAAATTCCAGAAATAAAGAAGGCATTACATAATGATGAAAAGGTTAATGAAGCACAAAGATGTATAAGGCTAAATCTGAATGCACACACAGAACTTTAACATACATGAAACAAAACCTAGACAGAACTGAGTAAGTAACAAATCCATAGGCGTAGTTGGAGATGTCAACATTATTGCCTCAGTAATAGACAGAACTGAGACAGAATGCTGATGGACAGACTATCAGCAAGGATATAGAAGAACTGAACGTTATCAACCAACTGGATCTAACTGACATAGCATTCTACCCAACGATAGCAAAACACACTTTTTTCAAGAGCATAGGAGACATTCACCAAGATAGATCATATCATGGGTCATAAAATAAATTTTAACAATTAAAAAATGTAAATGTAAAGCATACATGGTATGTTCCCTAATTATAATAGAACTAAACTTGGAATCCGTAAAGATAACAGGGCAATCTCTAGACACTTGAAATTAAACCACACACTTCTAAATAATTCATGGGTCAAGGAGGGAGTCTCAAGGGAAATTATAAGAGAAGAAAAATGAAACTACAACATATAAATAAATGTGGAAAGCAGGAAAAGCAGTGCTCAGTGGCAAATTTATAGCAGGAAATGCTTGCTTAAAATAGAAAAGAAAAAAGTAATAAAGTCAATAATATAAGCACTCACCTAGAGAAACCAGAAAAATAAGAGTAACATAAACCCAAAGCAACCAGAAAATAATATCAGAACAGAAATCAATAAAAATAGAAATATAATAGAGAAAAATACATGAAAACCAAAGCTTGTTCTTTGAAAAGACAATTGATAAAGTTCTTACAAGTTTTCAAAGACAAAATGGAAAGACACAAATCACTAAAATTCCTACAGCCTCTCAGAAATCAAAAGGATTAGAGGGAAACTATGAACAACTTTACATACATACTTTGATTACTTAGCTGAAATGAAGCAATTCCTTGAATACTTCATATTACCAATAATCATATAATATGAAATGAACAGCATGTCTTAGTAAAAATTAAAGAAATTGAACTCATAGTTAAAAAACGTTATGAAAAAGAAGCCTCTAGGCTCCGATGGTTTCATTGGTGAATTCTACCCAATATGTAAATAAAATTAACAGCAATTCTACACAGTCTCTTCCAGGAAATAGAAGAGGAGAAAATCCTTCCCAATTATTTTATGAGACCAGCATTACTAAGATACCAAGACCAGACAAAGATAGTACATGAAGAAAAAACTACCAGCCAATGTTTCTCATGAATATAGACGTAAAAATTCCCTACAAAATATTAGTAAATTGAACGAAGCAATATATACAAAGAATAATACACCATGACTAAGTAGACTTTTTCCTAGGAGTGCAAGGCCAGTTGCATAATCAAAAATAAATCATTGTAATTCATCATATTATCAACAACAACAACATATTATTAACATCATATATTAACAACCTAAAAAGAAAAAATGCCACATGATCATATCAGTTGACATGACAAAATGTTGACAAAATTTAACATTCCTTCATATTGAAAAAATACTCTTAGGAAACTAGGAATAGAAGGGAACTATCTTATCTTGATTAAGGACAACTACAAGAGAAAAACGCAAACAAACAAACAAAAAAAACTCCTGCAGTGAGTATCATATTTAGTGGTGAAAGGCTGAATGCTGTCTGCCTAAGACTCAGAACAAGGTTAAGATGTCAATTCTAATCACTCCTATTCATCATCATGCTGGAAATCCTAGCCAATGCAATAAGGCCAGAAAAAGAAAACATGGGCATAGAAACCAGAAAGGAAACAATAAAACTGTTCCTATTCACAGACAACATGATTGTTTATACAGAAAAAAATCACAAGAAATGTCCTCCAAAATATTCTAAATCCTCTAGAACTAATAGTGAGCTTAGCAAGGTCACAGGATACACGGTCAAAACAAAAAACATCAATTATATTTCTAGATACTAGCAATGTACCATTAGATAGCAAAATTTGAAACAATATACCTTTTGTACTAGCTCCCCCAAAATGAAACACTTAGTTTTAAATCCACAAAAACATGTACATCATCTTTATGCTTAAATCTAAAAATGCTGATGAAAAAAACTAAGGAAGAACTAATACAAAGGATTGGAAGTGTCAATATAGTACATTTGTCAATTCTCTCTGACTTGGTTCATAGATTTTACATAATTCCAATCAAACTCACGGCAGAATTTTTTGTAGATAAAGACAAACTAATTCTAAAATTTATATGAAAAAGGGAAGAAACTAGAATAATGTAAACAATTTTCAAAAGAAAAATAGTCAGAGGAATCACTGAATTTTATTTTAAGATCTATTATAGTATAATATAAAGTTATAGTAATCAAGATAGTATAGTCTAGAAATAGACACACAGATCAATGGAACAAAATAGAAAACTTAGAAATAGCACACACAAATATGCCCAAATGATTTTTCACAAAGATGTAAAGGAATTCAATGAAGGAAGGATAGTATTATCAACAAATGATACTGACACAATTGGATATTAATAGTCAAAAGATAAGCAAACCTTGATGTAAGCTTCACATCCTATACAAAAATTAGCTCAAAATAAATTATAAATCTAAATGTAAAACATAAAACTCTAAAACTTTTAGAAAAAAAACATGGGAAAAAAATCTTCATGACCTATATTCTGAGATTAAACAAGGTTCTTAGGCATAACTCCAAAAGCATAATTCATAAAATAGAAAAACTGATAACTCAAATGTCATCGAAATCAAAAACTTTTGCTCTGCAAAAGCCACTGTTAAGGGAATGAAAAGATATACTACAGACTGGGAGAAAATATTTGCAAATTACATATTCAAGAAAGAATTTGTATTTAGATTCTATAAAGAACTCTCAAAACTCAACAGTAGGAAAATAAATTATCTAATTAAAAATGGAAAAATGATTTGAACAGATTTCACTAAAGAGGATATGCAGATGGCAAATAAGCACGTAGAAAGATTTTCAACATCATCAGCCACTGGGGAAATGCAAGTTAAAACCACAATGAGATGCCTCTATATCCCTACTGGAATGGCAAAAATAAAAAATACTGACACAATACCGAGCATTAGCAAGGATACTGAGCAACTGAATCTCTCGTACATTGGAAATAGAAAGTTTCTTACAAAGTTATACACTTGCCATATGATCTAGAAAATTTGCTCTTGGGTATTTACCCAAGAGCAGTGGTTCTCAGTCACGGATGATTTTTGCATTGAGCAATGTCAGCTCCCCCTACCCCACAACAGAGATGCATCTGGCCCAAAATGTCAAGGTTGGTAGTGCCAAGATTGAGAAGCTCTGTTCTCGAGAAATGAAAACTTATGTTCACATAATATTAATAACTTGTACACGAATATTTATAGCTGCTCTATTCACAATTGTCAAAAACTGTATGTACACAACCCAAGTGTCCTTCAGTGAGTGAGGGATAAACAAACTGTGTTACCTCCACTTGATGGACTACTACTCAGCAATGAAAAGGACTAACGGCTGATGCATGAAACCACTTGGCTGAATCTCAGAAATCATGCTGAGTCTTCGGACCCTGAGGAGCCCAGGATGGCTCTCTGGTCACCACTGTGTTCTGTGGCAGAGGTGACTGTTTCTGTTCACAGGGGACTGGGTATCCCAGTCAGGTGACGGTGGGCCATGTGCTTGTGTCATGGGGGATCAAATACACAGGCCACGGTAGAAGGCAAGACAGGCCACAGACGGCCAGACCCAAGGCACATCCTGTTTTCTGCCTTATTGAAAAACTAAGACGCTGCTATCCTGGCCTCCTCAGATAATGGGAGGTGAAAAGTACAGATAATCTGTCTGCAGGAAACAGAATCCACAAGCACAAAAGGAGACAGAGGGAAAGCTCTGGGGAAGGTAAGCAAAGACATCTTTTTACTGGCACGCGGAATAAGCTTGGACAGAGAGGCCACCGGATCCCTGCTGCTTCAGAGCCCTCAGGGCAGGCTGCCAGGGAAATGGGCTTCTCTCCTGGCGCGGGGGGGGGGGGGGGGTGAGGGTCATGCCACTGGCTGCAGCACCTGTGGTTGACATGCTCCGGCAAACCCACTCTCCACCTGTTGTGTTGCGGTGCCCTGGCCTTACCACGTCCAGTGGGAAGGAGCCAATTCAGAAAGCACAGCTTTGCAGGCAGAGATTCTCTCCAGGACTCCTACATTACCCACTGTGTAGACGGGCTCAGAACAATACTCCTACTGCATGCAGAGAGGTTAGGCAACTAAAAGCATTCCTCCAGGCTCTTTCCCTGACTTTATTCTTATTATTTTTTGGGAATTGGGTTGATCCCAACTCAACTTTCTACCAACTCCAATTTCCCATCTGTCCTTGGCCTTGGACTTATATTCTTTACTTAGGAGGTTACAAGCCATATGTAATGGGCTGAATTGTGCCCCCCAAATGTACACGTTTAAGTCCCAACCCCCAGAAGTGTTTTAAGATAAGATCTTTAAAGGGGTTTTAAGTTAAAATGAGGCTGTGAGGGTGGGGCCCTAATCCAGTATGACTGTGTCCTTGTTAAGGACAGGGAGCTGCACCAGGGCTCGTGTGCACAGAGAGAAGGCCAGGGGAGGACACAGCGAGAAAATGGCCATCTGCAAGCCAAGGAGAGAGGCCTTGGGAGAAATAAAGCCTGCCGACACCTTGATCTCAAACGTCTAGCCACCAGAATATGGCAGAGTAGATTTCTGTCATTTAAGCCATCTGGTCTGTGGTATTTTGTTATAGCAGTCCTAGCAAACTAATATACCATAGGAAGGGCATTAGTGATCAGGAAGCAAAGACCATGGGATCTTTTCATGTCAGAGATCCACTTGTCTTTCAGGCAAATTCAGATGAAATCTCCGTCCCTCATGCAACGGCCATTTATGTGTGTATGTATGTATGCACGTACTCGTCCATCCACCCATCACTCCATTCTCGATAATTTTCCCAAATCATCAAATACAACAGCAGCTAGGGAGGGAAGGCCAGAATGAGCTGAGAAGATTCTTCTAGATCCTATGGGGAAGTAGAGGAAGCCTGCATTAGTGATGATGAGGTCAGAAGGAGGCTTCAAGAATTTACAGGTGCAAGGAAGCCCTCAGTGACTATCTGGATTAATTGTCAGGGAAGCCTTCTTGGAGGCAGAACTGGCAGAATGTGCTGGTGTGGCCCAGCCAGGAACAACTTGAGGAGCCTCCTCCCCAAGCACTGCAGCTGGCCCTCAGGCCGTGCCACCCAGTCTTAGCTCTGCTGGCTCCAGCTGTGGGGCCACAGGGAGGGGCAGATCAGGGCATCCAGGAATTTGCCCCTTCAGGCTCATCCTGAACCTCTGCGGAGCAGCTTAAGATGGTTCATTTATGGACTGTTTCAGGTGCTGAAATTTCAAAGCTCGCCTGGTTTACTTTATACCTGTGTATCCAAGAACATTCAGCTAAATCTCGTTGACCTCTTTACCACAGCATACATACAAGGCCCTCTGGGACCCCTCCCACCGTGCCCCCAGGCCAGTCCCTGTGCTCCAGTCACAGAAAACCACGTGGGAGATGCCCAGTGCCCCACGTGGACTCTTCCCTTTGTGCCTGCTGCACACGCTGCCCTGCAGCCTGGAACAGGCTCTCCTTCAGGATCCTGATCGATGCCACCTGCCCAGGAGCTTTCCTTATGGCCTTAGAGGGCAGCTCCCCATCTGCTGCCAAGAGTAGCTTCCATTTGTGGGACGTTTCTCAGGTGCCAGGCTCTGGGGACTACATGACATACATGATTCTTTATCTTCCCTATAGTCCGAGAGGGAGGCGCCGCAGGGGCTGCATTTCACCCTGCTAGGAAACAGAGTTCAGGAAGGTCCTGGTCTTGACAGGAGAGAAAGAAGTCAGCTGTGAAGGGCAGCACCATCACCACACCCAGGCCTCTCCCTGCCCCTCCATCTGCCTCCTGGCCACCAGCTCTTAGGAAACTGAGGTTTCCTTATTTTCCCCACACCCTCAACTCACAGAGAGCTCCCTGAAAGCAGGGTCTTTTCTCCCTCCCCTGGACTTTCTGGTGTCCTGACATATAACAGAGACCCAGTGAATGTTTATTGAATGCACTGGTCTTTGATACTTGATTCCACTGTTACGAAACTTTTAGATTTTCAATTTCTTCCAGCAACTTAATATTTTCCTAGAGCAACCACTCATTGCACCCAACATTCAAATTTTAATTTTAAATAATGCTATAGAATACTCTTCTATGTTGCTTACAAGTTTTTTGGTACCTGTGTTTATTTTTCTCTTTTTGTTTCTACTTCCTGGTATCTGCACGATCTTCCCTTTTCTCGACCAAGTGAGCCAAGGATTGTTTTAGTTCATGGTCTGCTCATTTATTTTCCAGGTAATTAGCTTGAGTGTTTACTGTTTTCTAATTTATTAGTTTATGTCTTTCATATTTATTATTTCTTTCCATTTTCATGGCACTTATAAAAATGCACTTTAAATTGGATCCTTAATTCATCCTTTCTCATCAAGGTTTAAAGATGTGTTTTACTTTTTCTTTGTTTCATGTTTCCATTAATTTTTAGCGATTTAGCCTTTTCAATTTAAATTTCTTCTTTGGTCGAATATTAGTTTAAAAAAATGTCTACCTTGGTAAGTGACTAAGCCAGAGGTTTTTGGTTCCATATTATTATTGCTAATGTTATTTAATTGATGTAAAGAATGTTGCCCGAACTATTTTTACTTTTTGGAATTTATTGAGTTTTTCATTATAGATTAATATATGATCCATTTTACTAAAAAAAACACTTTCATGAGACTTTGTAAAGATGTAATATCTGTTGTCAGGGAACAAAATTCAATTTAGGTCTGTTAGCTCAACTTTACTGTTACTCAAAGTTTCTTCATGACTTGGCAAGAGGTAAGTTAAAATTCTCATAGCACTCTACAGTTTCTGAGATTGCGCCCAGATTTTCCTACAGTTATGTCTTATATATCATTGTATTATTTCATATTGTGCACAAATGTACGAGAATTAAATCCCCATTATAGACTCTGGCTTTTATACTATTGTGTCTATACACAGTGGTTTTTATTGCCTTGAATTCAACCTGGACCAGTATTTAATACTATACCCACACGTTTGCTGTTATTATTAGAATTTGCTTGGTCATTCTTTGTTCTTTTGAGCTTTTCTGAGCCACTTTGTTTTTCATGCATTTTTTTAGCATTCATTTAATTTTAAAAATTAAATGAAACTTTTAATTTCAAGATAATTGTAGATTCCCATGCAATTGTAAGACATTATGTGGAGATAGGCAACTACTACATCATTTTATATGAGACTTGAACATTTTGGTGGATTTTGGTGTCTGAGGAGGGGTCCTGGAATCAATTCCCCCCAGATACCTAGTGACA
>CAUYSK010036767.1:0-30012 GCA_963575035.1 Avahi laniger | reverse complement strand
GCCAGAAGTCGGAAATCAAGGTGTTGGTGGGACCATATTCCCCCCAAAGGCTCTGGGGCAGATCCTTCCTTGTCTGTCCCAGCTTCTGGGGGCCCCATGAGTTCCTTGGCTCCGATCTCTGCCTCAGTCTTCATGTGGACTTCTCCGTGTCCAAATTTCCCCCTCCTTACAAGGACACTAGTCATATTGGATTAGAGCCCACCCAAATGACCTCGTCTTAACTTGGTCACATCTGCAAAGATCCTATTTCTAAATAAGGTCACATTCACAGATAAGTTGCCAAAAGTTAGGGCCTCAACATATTGCTTTGGGGATACAAGTCAATCCATAATGGGAGAAAATAATAAATTGCTGTCTCCCCATGTTGGAGAAGTTTTTGAGGTAGCAGTGGACACCAGGACACTGGCTGGCTCCTTCAGTGCACACCTGGTTATGCTAGGGACATAAGTTGCGTATCTGAGGGAAGCCAGTCTGTGATTAAAAAGTGCAGATCATTGAAATATACTGCTTAGAAGTTTGCTTGACTTGGTTGTACTATATATATAGATATATATATTTTTTTGAGACAGAGTCTTGCTCTGTCACCTGGGCTAGAGTGCCATGGTGCCAGCCTAGCTCACAGCAACCTCAAACTCCTTAGCTCATGAGATCCTCCTGCCTCAGCCTCCCGTGTAGGTGGGATTACAGGTGCGTGCCACCACGCCTGGCTAATTTTTCTATTTTTAGTAGAGACAGGGTCTTGCTCTTGCTCAGGCTGGTCTTGAACTCCTGACCTCAAATGATCCTCCCCCTTTGGCATCCCAGGGTGCTAGGATTACAGGTGTGAGCCACCCCGCAGGCCTGGTTGTACTATAGAGTTGGGTGGGTTTTTTTCTCTCTCTCTTAAGATGTTTTGTTCATTAATCTCTATGTATTTTTTTTAACATCTTATTTTAAGCCTATTCCATATAAAGAGCAATGGCTGGGAGTTACATGACTTGTGTCTGTCCCTCACTGTATGATCTCAGGCAGATCCAGCAGTGTCTCTGGGCATTAGCTTCATCCACTCAACAACCCTTTGCTAGAACCCTGCCACACGTCTGAGGTGGGAGGGGATTCAAGGGTTCCTACAGCCCAGCTGCTCATTTTACAGATCAGGAAACTGAGCCTGGGGGTGGTTACGGGATCTGGCCGGTCACAAACTGATCAAATTCTAATAGTATGTGTCTGTAAAACGATGTGTTTGGAACAAATTTCCTCAAAGGGTCTTTCTAGCTGTTAAACTGATTCTGATTCTAAAATCTATATTTTACCCATATCAAATTAAAGAGAAATACTACATTAGACTCAGATGAATGCATTTGTGAGAGTCAGAAATTATGACTGCAAAATCATGTCACCACAATTTCCTTTACTTTGATGCTTATGAATTATGAAGCCAGTGAATAGAAAGTTTCATCAAACCATCGAAAGCTAAAATGATTTTCTTGTGCTATCAGTTTGCATGACTTTCAAGATCCTGTTTTTACCAATCTTAATAATGTCTCCATACTTTTAAAAGCCCCCAAAATACCTGGTTATGGCAAAGTTGAGTCACAGGGCTGATTTGCAAAGAGCTTAGCCCTGGAAAATATACACTTGACCTGATTTAACAGAAAAAAGTAATAGGAGACTAACATGCAAAAAAAAAAGGTGAGTGTGACTCGTATAACATTTTCTTTGGAAACAGGAAGAGATCTCAAATGTTGTATGGATATGTGTTGGGACTGTATGTTTGAAACATGTATCTAATTCATTCTCCAGTTAGGCCTGGGACCAGAATCCAAGGCTTTAACAATCTGCGGGAGCATTTACGTGAGCGAATTGCCTTTGCGAACGAAAGGCACATCGGATAAGACATAGGTTAGATGGTGATACAAAGCTTGCGTGGGGTAAAAAGATATCTTCACGGCGTGTCATGAGGAGACTTGAGCGACCGGGATTAACACGCAGGGTTTAAGACCGTATGTTCTGCCACAGCAGTGAAACCCGATAATGTGAATTAGAGCGAACAAGCCCTAAAATGAAAACGTGTTTGCTGCATAACAGGGCCCAGTATGGGTCACTGCCGGCTCTGAGCGTTGAGTGTCTGTGTCAGCAGCCTGCAGGGAAACGTAAAGCAGCGGTTCTTTGTTCCCGGGCAGAGGCATCGCTTCTTCCTCTCTGTCCCAGATCCTTGTTCGATGCCCTTTTAGCGCTTTATCGCACGTGTGGTGATCATCAGTTTACAGTCTGTCTCCCCGTCTAGGCTGTGTCTGCGGGAGAGAAATTGTCTTAATTCTCTCCATTTTGTCGGGGTCTGCCCGTCCTCACGTACCGAGGGTGACAAGGCGACTTTCTTCAGCCTCTCGGCAGGCGGCAGGAAAGACCCGGTGGGCGGTGCAGGGCGGAGCAGCGGCTGAAACCCTGGGGGCTGGAACAGGCAGAGTCTTCCTCCCGAGCAGGCACCAGCTGACAGCAAATGTGTCATTTATCCACGCCTTTCCCCGGGCGTCCTGTCTTGGGCGCAGTAACTTTCCCGCCTCCGTACCGTCCAGAGAGGCTTTTGTCCCAGATCGCCGCCCGGCCCTCGGCCTCCACCGCGGCTGTCCCCGCAGCACCTGCCGCTGGCTCAGAAGCGGAGCGAGGGCGGCCCCTGTGCGGGGCCCCGTCCGCAGGCCCGAGGGCGTGACTCACACGCAACTGTGACAGGGAGGGAAGCAGGCTCGGAAAGAGACTGTGGGAAGCACAGACCCCGCTGGGCATCAAACCCACCTGGCCGCCCGCACGGGCCACCTGCCGAGCGCCTTTTGCCCCTGACGGGGGGGCTCTGCCCAGCGTGCCCGGCTTCACCGCCCGCAGTCCCTCATCCGCCAGGACAGCATCTCAGCGCCGCGGCCCCGTCCGCCCCTCCCGTTCCCAGGACAGGAAACCGTGAGGGTCTGGTCCCTGGTGCCAGGTGCGCGGGCCCCACCGCTCCAGGTGTGGACAGAGGGGCAGGAGCCGGCTGGAAGTCACTTTTCAAGGCGGAGCTGGAATTCCTTGCTGCAGATCCCTCCCAATATTTACTGCCAAAGCCCGGGCTGTCACGCCGGGGCTACCATGCAAGTTGTAGCAGAGGCTTCTTTGCGAATTGTTTTTTCTCTTCCTTCCTGATCGTTTTTTACCAGTGAACAAATGCGAACCTGGTTCTGCTTTTCAAACAGCTTTGAGTCTCACAACATTCACGGTTTGCTGCCAGGTGGTAACTCCTACAACGTCAAGTTTTGTGGGGGCCTCTTTATTTTTTAATTTTAGTTTCCCTTCCCACCGCTTTATACTCAGGGCGTCTAGTGGGGGCCCAATAAATATTGGCTGAGCCAGTGAGAGATTCCTAACATTTGCATAGTGCTTTCCACTTCACAAAGTAGCTTCCTAGAATCTTCTCTGGAGAGTTAGGACCCGCCCATCACTCTTCCACGTGTCTGACAGTTGAAAGTTCCTGGTCAGTCCCACTCATCTGAGAAGGAGGAGAAAATGTGAGCGTTGCCGCAAGCCCCAGCACAGAAATAAAAAGACTGAGAAGAATGCTCTGGAGTTCTCCTCGGTGACCTTTGACGGAGAAGGTCAACCAGCGCCAGCTAACCCGAGCGCAAGTGCCTCCGTAGGTTAGGCACTGTCCATAGCAATTACTCACACTTAATCCTCGCAGCAGCCGTATGAAGACGGCATTATCCCCATTCCACAGAGGGGAAATGGTGGCCTGGAGAGATGAAACAGCAGTCCCAAGCTCACTAGGAAGTAAGGACACTAGGCTTCAAGCCCTGGTCTTGCTGTCTGCAGAGAATAATTTGTTTATGTTTCATTTGATTACATCACTAGCTTCATTCCCCTGTGCTCATTCTAGTGTATTGTTTATGCAGAAGCCTCACAGATTTGAAGGATTAGAGAGACTGGTTGTGTTTTGTCTGGCAACCTTCCTGGGTCCGAGTTCAAGTCAGTATGTTAGGGCGGTCTTCTCAAAGTGTGTTCTATGGACCAGAGTCCGAAAATGTTACCAATTTGCCAAGAGATAAATACAAAAACTGAGATTAGCCATTTAGAAACTTTTTTTTTTTTTTTTGAGACAGGGTCTCATGCTGTCATCCAGGCTAGCGTGCAGTGGCATCATCGTAGCTCACCGCAACCTCCAACTCCTGGGCTAAAGCAATCCTCCTGCCTCAGCCTCCAGAGTAGCTGGGACTACAGGCATGTACCACCACATCCTACTAATTTTCCTATTTTTTGTAGAGATGAGTTCTTGCTGTTGCTCAGGCTGATCTCGAACTCCTGACCTCAAGCGATCGTCCCACCTCAGCTTCCCAAAGTGCTAGAATTACAGGCATGAGCCACCACACCTGGCCCCTTTTAGAAACTTTTAAGGCAGGATTTTTCAACCTCAGCACTACTGACATTTTGAGCCTGATAATTCTTTGCTGGGGGGGCTGCCCTGTGCGTCATACGATGCTTCATGACATCTCTGGCCTCTATCCACTAGATGCTAGCGGCATCCTCTCCCTAGCTGAGACAACCAAAAATGTCTGTAGACATTGTCATATGTCTAGAGGGGGCAGGGGGCAATCAAGAGCCCTCCCTGCCCCCTCCCAGTGGAGAGCCACTGTTTAAAAGTAATTTGACAGAGGAATGTTATGTCTGTTCCATCTAATAAAAAAAAAATCAGACCTTCAATTTTGTATGTCTTTGTTGTTTTTTAATTTCATTTTTCCAGTAATTCATTTTTATTGATTTTATTAAAGTATCAGTCTGCAAGGCAATGGGGAAATAAAAAGCAAAACAAAACTGGTCTTTCACCATGGATGGTTTTAGAAGCCCTGTTGGGGGAAGAATATAACAAACACCCACGTGTGAGAAGACCACTGAGAGGAAGGAGAAATTATTCCAGCAGGTTTTTTTCCTATCTTGACTGGTAGTCATGGTTTGTGAACCTAAATATAACCTTTTAACACTTTTAAATATTTTTTTTAACATGTGGTCCAGGCACACGATCCCAAATTTAAAAAGCACAGCCCCCGATGCACGGTGCCATTAGGGTTACCAACTTGTCGTTGTGCATCCTTTGCAAGATTTTCCTAGTCTTTGCAGACAGACACAACTTCATACATCTTCTTTCTCTCCCTCTGATGGTAGCAGCTCTTTGGCCATTTCAAGCAAGGCTGCCGTATACACCCTTGTATGCACAAACAGCACTGTTTTGATAGACAATCCCGCAGCTAGATTACTTTCATGCTCTTTATAATACTATTTTTATTGTTGATGTTATCAGCTTCAGCCCTATATATTAATATATCTCTTTCTGATTATAAAGCAATATGTTTATTGCAAAAATTCAAATATCACAGAAAAATGTAACTCTCAAAGTAAAAAAAGCCTATAATCTCACGCTGCCCTGCTCTTTACTGTACCCACCGTGAAATCTAGGGCTTCATCTTCCAGGGTTTTTCCTGTGTATGTGTAATTTTTTTAAACAAATGGGATCATATTGTATATTCTGTCCTACAATTATCATCCTTAGATATTAAAGGTTACATACAGAATGCCAGACAAAGACTTCGGATCTTAAAGCAAGAACAATTCAATAGAATTTATTTATAAAGAGAAGTATTACTGAGAATATACATTTTTCCAGATTTTAGAAATGTTAAAATCCACTGTTGTGTAGCCATATGGTAGTATGTTTATTTCCTTGAAGTTCACCCAAAAGAATTGTTCTCATGCAATATTTATGGAAATGTATGTTTTCTGTCTAACATTATTAAAGAAAACAAATATTTCCCTGGACCAGCCTAACCATCTTATTAACTGTAAATTGCATTATCTGAAATGCAATCAATATTCTTCTAGTATACAATGCTCCTAACATATCATTCTAAACCACATTAATAGACAGAGAAGCCTGCATAAGATTTAACAGGCTTTGTCTTGTCTAGCTATTGTTCAGATTTCTTCATTCAAACCCTGCAGTCTGAGCTGAACATTAATAATCACCAAAGGCAGAAAAAAATGTCACTTACAAAAAGCAAGTACTGATGACTATAGGTAAAAAGATGGTACTTCATATTTGGGTACCCAAACCAAACATTCCTTCTAAGAATATTTTTTGAGCATATTTTATATTCTACACTCTGAGCCGGCTGCTGTGGTTGATACAAAGACAATTAAAATAGAGTCTCTTTCTTGCAAAGATTTCTTAAGAGGTAGTTTCTCTCTTTAAGAAAAAATGAACTTTAAAACATTTTACTATTTGGTGATTTAAGCTCACGTATTGGTTATCAAGAAAATTATTTGCTTTCAAGTAAGCATTTTTGCTGCTTAGATACATATTAATATCTCCTTCTGAGTGTAGACATCTCTCACCTAACAGAATTTTTTAGTTTCCTTAATACGAATTTCTGCTAAATGAATCTTTCATTATAAAATCAGACAAGCTTTCTGCAAAAAAGATTTTTGTCTTTGAATGTAAGAAAATTATAATTAAAAAAGCAAGCATCTAAAAATCACATGTACTGAAAATGCATGCATGCTTAGCAGTATAGCATTTTGCAAAGTCCTCGATAAATTTTCATTATTAAATTAGTGTATTAACGATAATAATATTGGCCATATTTTAAAAATCCTCCTTGATCCACAAAGGGCCTATCCACTCACTAAATCTGACTCAGAAATGTCACCATAACCATCACTGCAAAAGAAAATATTTCTAAATTTGTCCCGAAGGCCTGAGACTGTAATTGTGTGTCCCACGTTTCACGTCCTAGGCCCACGGTAGATAGCGTAGTTCCCCGAGCTTTGGGATTTGGTTAAATTCTACTTCAGCCTCAGACCTCTGTACGTGTCTAGCTGTAACTCTCAAGGAATTTCTTTATGGATTTTGCTTTAATTCCACTTCTGGAACTTACTTTTGTCTTATACATTTATCAGGTAAAGAGATAGAGAATAGTTTATTAGTTTCCTGGGACTAGAGAATCTAATATCCAAGCCTTAATATGAGAACAGTAATCTGATTTCTAAAAACACAATTTTCTTTTTCTTCACAATTTAAAAACAATTAAAGTTTGAATGCACTTTGAAAAAATTAGAAATTTATAAAAGGATAAAAACACACTCTTTTCCTGAGCAATGTGGTGAATCTGATCCGACAAACACCACCATTGCTCTGACGACATTGTCACCAGGTAATCAGAGACATCATGAGTCCCCACAGGCTGGTGGAAAACACATCTTTCCATTCACGAATCCGTTTAAGACCACTGCAAGTGTTGTTTAAGGTGGCATACCTTTTGAGCAAATACTTAACTCCATTGAACCTTTTCTATTAGTTTTTAACTTTTCCCTCAACAGCTTTTATGCTATCTCTATCTCTAATCTTGTCCCAGGCTTTTGTTTAAAAGATAATCTTTGTAATTCACCCAAAGTCTACTTTTGATGTCAGACCCTGGGAGCACCAGATCCAGACTGGAGTATGTCTCTCTCTCTCTCTCTCTCTCTCTCTCTCTCTCTCTCTCATCTCCTCTCTCTCTCTCTCCCATCTCTTCTCCCTCCCTCCCCTTTGCTTAAAAAGTCTCCTCCTCCTGCTCCCGAACTCCCAAGGCTATGATACCTCAGCATTTCTCTAGCTTTCTCTGTTTTTTCTTCCTGCACTCAAATTTTATAGTCAAAAGCTTATCTCCAATGGGTACATTAGAGGCCTGTGGGGGAAAAAAGTCCTGAGTTCTACTAGTTACTAAAAGAAGAAACTCAAGCGAGTACAGTGGCTCACACCTGTAATCCCAGCACTTTAGGAAGCAAAGATAGGAGGATCACTTGAGGCCAGGAGCTTGAGATCAGCCTGGGCAACATAGCAAGATCCCATCTCTACAAAAAATAAAAAAATTAGCCAGCCATGGTAGCATGTGTCTGTAGTCCCAGCAACTCAGGAGGCTGAGGCAGGAGGATCACTTGAGCCCAGGAGTTTGAGGTTACAGTGAGCTATGATGATGCCATTGCATTCCTGCCTGGGTAACAGAGCAAGACTTCGTTTCCAAAGGAAAAAAAAGAAACGAAATTCACTTAAACCACTGCCATATAACTCCTTGCTAGAATTATCCAAAATCTTCAAAAGTACAGGTTTCAAGTTATAAGGTTTCTCTTAGCAAGGTACATCTGTAGAAACTTTGGTTCAAGTTTAGTGCTGAAAGAGACAGTCAACTGATATCATTGTCACACCTAAATCTTGATCTCACATACATACACTCTGCATACACTCTCGACACACATACAAACATAGACACACACATTCGATTTATGAGATTTCAAGCCTATAGAATTTCAAATGATGTTAGCTATGGCTACTACAATTTTATGGACTGGCGAAATCTGCAGATGAAGAGTCTAAATTTGTTTTAACAATAGTCAATAGGGTTGATACTGCCACTTCCTGCCGGGAGTCACCCTGCTGGTAAATCTCTTGGGGCATCTCTCCTATGTAATTGTCCAGATCAATCCCCAGCAGGTTACTAGATCCTCCCACCAGATCAATACTTCTCAGAACTTTCCTGGTGTACCTAATACTATTACTTACCAATGTCTACATTTGACATTTTTTAAGTGGAGGAGAGATAGGAGGTGAACCATTATACATTTGATGTGGTGGGAAAGAAAGATGAGAACTCAAGTTCCAGCTCTGGCATGTTGATACAGGTTGAACTGCATCCCCCGAAAAGACACAGTGAAGTCCTAACCCCCAGCACCTGTGCATGTGACCTAGTTACGATAAGGTCATGCTGGAGTACGATGCACCCCTGATCCAAGCGTGGCAGGTGTCCTTACAGGAAAAGGGAGCAGGCCCATGAGGACAGAGGCAGAGACCGGGGTGCTGCAGCTGCAAGCCCGGGGGTGCCGGCAACCCCAGGCGCTGAGAAGAAACAAGGAGGAATCTCCCTGGAGTCTCAGAGGAAGCAGGGTTCTCCTGACACCTTGATTTTGGACTTCTGGCCTCTGAAACTGTGAGACAGTAAATCTCTGTTGTTTTAAGCGGCTCAGTTTGTGGTACTTTGTTCTGGCAGCCCCAGGAGACTGAGCCACATGCAGACGCCAGGTGACATTGGACGTGCCCTCTGGCCTTGCGGAGACTTTCTCCACTGTATAACACGAGCATTGAGGAAGGCATCACAGGGCCATGGGGAGGGCCGACGAGACAATTTTTGTAGGAAAAAACTATAAAAGGCTGGTTATATTCTGTGCCTGCTCAATTTTGTTATAAAACAAGCTAAGGAAGAGCAAGGCGGTAATTAGCTGTGTCATTTGGCATTTAGTATTTTGCTCTTGAGACAAGTTCCCACACAGCAACAAATGGAAAGTGCCCGTTCCTCACACCGCTGCCGAAAACTCCCGGGCCGGCCTGGAAGAAAGTCCGGGCAGCTCGCCCCGCGTCCTTGGCACTGGGCCCCACCCAGGGGCCGAGCTAGGCCCTTGAGGAGAAACACCAGAGGCAGCACATATTTTACTCCTCATGACGGCAGACGAAATGAAGACAAAGATTATTTAAAATAACCAAAAATAAAGCCTATCTTCTGTGTTCCTGAGATGAGTTGACCTTTATTGTTTTCTAGGTGTGGGTGCCTGTCCTTCCCGGGTCAGTCTGTTTATGCCAATTGTGTTGGCCTTGATGTTTCACCTCCATCCTTCTTTAATTTTTAAAACTGCACAAGTAATTTGTGAATATATTCCCTCTAAAAGATGCAAACGATACTGGAACACATAGAAGAAAAGGTGAAACGAAACTAGCATTCCTGCTCTGTCTATCGCTTTTTCTATGCATTTCCATACATAGGCATGTACATAAGCACGCAGAGAAAATTTTTAAAAATAAATATCATTCTCCTTCTAGCCCTAAACCTCCATAAGTGCATAGGCCTTCCTTTTCCTCTTAGACACGTCCTATACAATGTGAAATTTTTTACAATATCTTCGCATTGTGCTCTTAGAGTTTTGAGCTTGTATAATTTAGGTTGGGGGTTCATTCATTAGAAACTACTTGTAAGTGCCATTTAAAAGCTATTTTATTTGGGTTTAGGACACTTTCATTGACACCACATATGTAATACAGTGGGACACAATGATACGTAATGTAATGCAGATCCTATGACAAACGAAAGTGGCAATGAGAGAGAAAGGGAAGCTGTAACCTAAAGCCAACAGCAAGTAAACTGCATTTGCTGCGGAAAGAAAGTCCCAAATGCTCACAAATGCTAATCATTTCTATCATGTCTGTAAGCTCAGTGATGAGAATTAAAAGATTCCAAACTGAATATGGACTTTATGAAGATTGAATAAGCTACAAACTGAACTCGTCATCAAACTATCACAGTTCCCTTCTTCACTGAGGGTCCCGTGCATGTCTCGCGTGTCTCGGAGGCTGGCGAGCCCGAAGTCATCTGGAAGTTCTCTTTCCTTTGCTCTCTGCAGGCAGCTCCTCTCCCAGGGAACTCCCCGAAAGCGCGCCGGTGCCGACCTTGCAGAGCCAGCGGAGCCCTCGCGGCCTCCCCTCTGGGTTACTCTGACCTCCTGCCCGGGCTTCTGCTGGCTTCCCCCTGCCCCACGCCCTCTGCCGCCCTGGTGACCTGGAAAACTTCCAGGCCCAATCTTCTCTGTCATGCCACATGAGATAGGTGGAGTGGGAAATTTTACAGGGTGAAGATTTGGGGTCTGCCCAGTTCTCATAAGAAAAATGTAGCTGTGCCTTTCAGATGCTCTGTGGCCGCCACCTCATGGGCTGGTTGACTGTACATCAGTGAATCCCTGGGAATTATATATAATAAGTACTTTTTTTATGAGAAGAAAGATCCATTATTTCCCACTCTATTCTCAAAGGCATCCTTGACTTCACAAAAAAGCCTAAGAACAAATGACTTTAAATATTGAAGTCTCTTGAATTTCAACACTGACCAGCGGTCAGATTTCAACTGGCTATTCATTCATTCAAAAAATGGCTGTCTTAGACCAGTGACAGGGCCATGAACTGTCCCACAGGATCCATCATTTAACAGGGTAGATCACAAGATTTGAGCACGCCTGAGGGCTGTGGCTCCTTGAGGCGATGTCTTGGTTAAACTACGGTTCAAGGTTATGACCTTGGCTTTTTGTTGTCAGGCTGTGTTTCAGACAGCATTGCTGAGAGAAGCAAAGTTCACTCATAGATGTTCATGAGAAAGAGCCAGTTCCTACCTGTGAAACTGTGAGGACTCACCGACATAGCACCTTTCCCCAAAGCCAGTCCCCCCTCTCCACCTCTGGTAATGGGTTAAATGGTGACATGTCCACTCAGAGCCTGTGGATGTACCTTTATTTGGAAAAAGAGTCTTCACAGACGTAATTATGGATCTTGAGATGAGATTACCCCGGATTAGCATAAGCCCAAAATCCAACGACAAATATTCTTCTGAGAGAGGAGACATGAGGACAGAGTCAGAACCAAGGGACAGCCAGGCCACCTCAGAAGCTAGGAGAGAGACCTCAGAGCCTCCAGAAGGAACCAACACTCTGATTCAGACTGCTGGCCTCGCTGGGAAGGCGCACATTGCTGTCGGTGCTCGCTCCTGCCGGGGAGCGAGCACGCCTGCCCGTTCCTGTGGATGCACCTTCATTCTGTCACTGCCACTCCGCCCTCCTCGGCCCCTGCTCCCCTTCTCCTCATAACAGCCAGGCATCTCTGTTCTAGGGCCGAAACCACCGAGGGCCTCCCCCTCTCCTCCTCCTCAGGGCTCCTTTCCTCCCCCTTTCAGTTCTCCATTAAAACCCCCTCCTTGAGAGCAAGTCCCTGGTCACCTGTCTCGCACTGAGCTCTGCCAGCTCCCTCTCTGCCTCCCTGTGAGTGTCCCCCATGACACTCCCATCCCGTGTGACAGCTCCTAAGAATGTCACTTTAATATCTGCCCCCAGCCAAAAAGAAAAAGAGAAAAACCCACAATGGCTCTGAGAGGTGAGAGCGTGCGTGATGTTTATCTTCCTCTTTAGTCCTTTCTGTTTTTTCTAATTTTTCTGTATTAAAGTTTTGCTCTTTTTATCATAAAAAGTTATGGAAAAGAAAACTCCTGAATGCTTCCCTCTTGCCGACCAAATATCCTCACGGGTCTGCCCCCGAAGGCCCTGGGCAGCGGGGCCCCCAGCGAGGGCAGGTCCTTAGTCCCCCATGCCTCTGTGTGCAGACAAACTGAACTCAGACCCGCACCTCACTGAGAAGGTCTCCCTCATGCCATGAAAGGAAATCGGAGCGCTGGAGCTATTCCAAGGCATGAGGGGCGACAGACAGAGTCAGATGGAAGACATATGTTAGAGGCACAATCTGACCGCTTAAGAATCCCCGAAAGCAAACGCTCAAGGTCTCAGTTACATTACTCACTCTAGCATTTTGAAATTCTTTCTCCTCACCCTATTAGATTTAATTTGAACTTGGAATGCTGCACTAATTTTTCTCATTGCTTACTTTTATAATGCTAGCATGGCCATTGTGCTTTACTATTCAACAAACCATAAGAAATCAAAAACGCCAGCCCTCCTCTGATGAGAAATGAAATTGATTTTTTTAAAGCCATTTGGATTCACCAGAAACAACCACCTTTTAACACTTGTCTGAACTCCTACCTAATTATTTTTAGGGCTTTGGGCTAGAAAGCAAATTGTATTATGTTCTTCTGAAAGTATATACTTACAGAACCATCCATAATCCCTTCAAAGCAATCTTTGCAAGTCACTACTGGAATATATAATGCTATAAATTCTATTAGATCATAGAGTCACAGGGCTGGAAGCCATCTACAGAGCCGCCAGATCACAGGCCTCCCGCTGTCTTCAAAACCACATCTTAACTAGGCCAGAAAATACATGACCAAATGTATCAGTTCCGAAATCCCTTCCTGCTTCCACCTCCCATGCCTGAAAAACATTTTCATGTCCAGTGAGACCAAATCCGTAAACATTTCAATTTAAAAAGGGAATTGAGGAAGAACTTTCTAGGGTTGTGGCCCACAATTACTTTCCTTACTGCAAACACCTGCAGGAGTCTCAGGTAACACTGCGACAGGCCCCCGGCCCCTGCCCCCACCTCACCAGGTTGTCAGACAGGGTAGCTGCCAGGAGTCAAATCTAGTCCAGCCCAGCTGACCCCCCACCCAAGTTCCCATGGCAGGAGCTAGCAGCAAGAAGGGACAGACTTTGTGACATTTATATTAAAACGACTGCATCTTATTGCCAAGGCTAGACTCATTCTAACTCGGACAAATGCTAAGAAGCATTTTTGCATAGGGTAAAAGCAAGTCAGGCCCTATCCTAAAATGAAAGCTGTGTTGGAAGTCCTGGTCTCTCATCGCTACCGCCTCCTGCCCGCCCTCCTTCCCACCTCCCTCCTCATTCGGACCTCAGAGGACCGTCCACCTCCCCTCGATCTAACAGCCAGAGAGAGGCATCCGACGTTCAGTCACTCGGCACCGCCCTCCGCCTCGCAGATATTCTCCACGGCATCAGCATCGCTCCACGCTGAGCACTCCCCACAGATCCTCTCTTCTTCAATATCCACAACATAACAGGGGGCTGTGGCTGCCCTCACGCAGCTGATAAAGGAGCTGAGGCACAGAGAAGTTAAGTCACTTGTTCGAAGTCACAAAGCTGCTAAGCAGCAGAGGGAGCAGAGATCTGACCTTTGACCGGGAAGTCAGCTTCAGCGGCTGTGCTCTCAGCGGCTGCCTTATCCTGCCTCCCCACAGACAGGCCCCTCTGGAAGCTTCCTAGCTGTGGCTGGCAGTGGTGTCCGGGGTCGGGAATAGCTTCTCTGAGAGGGAAATATTTAAATTAAGGCCAGGCAGACAGGAGAGTCACCAGAGCAAGAGGTGGGGGAACGTTTCAGTCCAGGAAATGAATTCATTCGTTTGTTCATTATTTTTTCTTTCACTGGGGGTTTGATGCTGAACTGCCAGTGATGCTGCTTTCTCAGAGGCGTTGGCGTCTGCAGACTAGATTGTCAAATCCATGCCCTCGTTAACCCTAGAAATGTTCAGTGACCCTCGGCTGAGCCACTGTTAACCCCGGGCATCAAGAGCAGCAGGGGGGTGTTTGGCAGCTGGAGGAGGACCCTTCCCTTCCTTCCTGAAATCTTCACACGAGGGCCGCTTCTGGCGAGGCCGACTCTGGACGAAGGTCCTTCGCTTGATTCATCAAGAAGAGGCCGAGGCTCTTGCCGCTGCTGCACTCGGGGCGGTGGGTGGGCGGGTGTCCAAGCCGCCCTCCTGCCCACCCCGCAGACAGATGGAAAGGATGGTTCCAAGGAGCTCACCCCTCCAGCCTCCCTGTGATCGCCCCATGTTTGATTTACAGACAGAAATCCCGCACTCCGGCAGGCATCTGTACTAACGTATTCTGTGTAGGTCCAGGTCCTGGCGACACGAGCGAGCACACTGGGTAAAAATT
Organism: Avahi laniger; assembly: GCA_963575035.1. Lineage (NCBI taxonomy): Eukaryota > Metazoa > Chordata > Mammalia > Primates > Indriidae > Avahi > Avahi laniger. The sequence continues at coordinate 15,540 of CAUYSK010036767.1, read as the reverse complement.
CACTGAGCTCTGCATTTAGGATTGGCGCATCTTCTGTATCTTCTCACGATTCAATCTGAAGTTTATTTAAAACAGCAGTCAATGCAGTTTACTTTCTGGTTATCATTAGCATTATGGGAAAAGATGATATCTGAGCTGGAAAGGATCTCTGAGAGCAGCTAGACTAGCATTTACCGAAGTGTGTTCCAGGGAACCCTGGCCCCGAGAGATGTTCTTCAAAAAGAAATGCTTATGGGTTAAATAACCACGACAAATGCTGCATACTGTTTATTTTAGGGATTCACAATATCCGCTCCAAAACACCTCATCGGTCTCCACACATCCCCCTCTACTCATAAACATGCTCCATATCAGTATCACTTTTTCCATATTCTGGGAAACGGTATCCACCCAAGAGTACAAGCCAGAAATCTGGGAGTTGTTTCTGATTCCTCTCTTTCCCTTACTTCTTGCAATGACATCTCCAGAACTGTTCTCAGTTACATTCACTTGTCTCGCATCTGTCCACTTTTCCGTGTCTCACAACAGTTCCATTTTCACTGCCATTATTACCCAGCACCACCAGCGCCACCAACGCCATCGGCACCACCAGCACCCCTGGCGCCACCAACACCACTGGCATCCCTCCCCTAAAACCCCACAGGCCTCCTCCCACCGTTCTGCCTCCATCAAACTCTTTTTCACAAGCAGCCAAACGGATCTCGGCAAAATGTAGACATCACTGCCCTGGTTAAAATCTTCAGTGGCTTTTTGTCTCCCTTAGAACAAAGTCCCAAACCCCTAAAACAGCCTCTGAGCTCTCTATTGATCTGGCTTCAGCCTGGACTTGCCCGAGTTTTCCCAGCCTCCCAAGCTCTCTCACTGGGGGCGTCTGTTCTTTTCTCTGTCACTCTCACCGTCACCTGGGCAACTCCTCAACCTGCCGGTCTCAGTGCTTCTCTGAGGGTGTCCTTGCCACGTGCTCCAAATTCCCCCTTTCACAGCACCCTTGGAGTCGGCCTGGGCTTGCCCAGTGGGCAGGAGCCGTGTCCGGGCCCAGGGCTCCAGCGATGCCTGGCTTAGGAGGCACTCGATAAATGCTTTTGAATAAATGACAATACTAAATGTAAACATTTTTAAAATCCTTCTTACACTTAATATCAGAATTTCCCAAACGAATTTGACCACAAAATTCTTTTCTCATTTAACCCTACAAAACTTGGGCTCCTCAGAATACTCGGTAGAAAAGAGAATCTATCCCAAGTCTCTCATTTTACAGAAGATTCTGAGTCTAGAGAGGTGAAAAGAACTGACTGAAGTCATGTAGTCTAGTAGGTCTTGTTCTCAGAAAATAACCTAGAGTACAGTAAAATCTAACAATTTTTAACACTACCTGGAGGTGTATTAGAGCCAAGAAATACCATAGACATTAAGATATCCTAATTCAGACAAGAGGAAAGGGCTAGGCAAGGAAGATGAGAAGCTGGTTTCTCATGCACTGAAATAAAATTAATTTTTCGAACAGTTAAACAACAAATAAGAGCATAATCTAGAAGAAAATGTAAGGGAAGATTTAACTGAATTATCAATGGGAAGAACATTTTAAACTTAAAAACAATGTCAGAAACCCTGGAGGAAACAATGACTACCAAAAATTATAATGTTTCCACATCAAACCATCATACAATTAAAGGCAAACTACCAACTAGGGAAATATGTTCAGCCTGTGCTACAGATTCAATTTAATTTTTCAAAAATTGATATTAGAGTGCCTACGAATCAATCAGGGAAGGGGAAATGTTTAGTAAATATGAAAAAGTTCATGCTAATTGCAAATCAAACAAATGCAAATTAAAGCCATAAGAAACCACTGTCATCTCTCAAATGACCAAAAATTGAAGGAAAAAATGATCATTTCCAATCCCTGCAACTAAGCTGAGGCTGTGGACAGGTACACTCTGTGCACGCCGCTCACAGCCTTTCTAGGAAGTCGTTGGCAAGATGTTACAGTAACCTGAAGACTATTCTGAGACCTGGTAATTTCACTCCCAAAATACCAGGGAAATAACTGGAGTTGAAAGAGTCATGAACCCCGATGTGCACGCTGGCATAAATAAAACAGTGCAAACTGGATATAACTGTTGTGTTCCCCAGTGGGAGCGTGGCCGAGTCGATGATGGCTGGCCACGGAGAGGAGAACCATGCTCCTGCAGAGATTTTAATGGAGTAGGGGAAATGCTTTAACCTCATACATATAGAAAATTAAGCAGAAATAACAAGGTAAGAAAATTGTATTAAATGTCATTGTGATTAAAGAAAAATGCAAAGAAAATTAATTGGAAGAAAATAACTACTCTAGGCAATGGGCATATCGGCTGATTTTTATTTTTCTCTAGCTTTTTCTACATTTTAAAATTTTATCAATAATTGTATATTGCTCTTATAATCAGAAAAAGCAATATGCCTTTTTCAAAATGCCCGCGTGAGCTGGCATGTTGGCTCTGGCAGCCCCAGCAACAGGAAGGCAGCCGGGAGAGACTGAGCCACTGAGACACACCAGGCCTACCAGGGCCAAACCACCTACCGTACTTATCCCCTGGTTGCATTTTCCGCATCAGATTTAAATTGCAGCCACCACTCACTGCTGTAAAAGATGGTAGCAGAAGCAGAACAGACACAGCCGGGCTGAGACAGGCTGCCCTCTTCCCAGCCGGTGTGCCAACACCTGAGCTGTCTCATTCCTGTATGTGACCCACCTGGCCGATGCAGGACAGTCGTCCCTCTGTATTCATGAGGAATTGGTTCCAGGACCCTCCTTGGGTACCAAAATCTATGGATGCTCAAGTGCCTGATATAAACTGGTGTAATTTTTGCATATGACCTACTCAAGTCCTCTCTCATATGTTAAATCATCTCCAGATTACTTATGATACCTGATACAATGTAAATGCTACGTAAATAGTTCTCATACTGTATTGTTTAGGGACTAAGGACAAGGAAAAAAAGTTTATACGTGTACTAGACAGATGAAACCAGCCATTTTTTTCCCCAAATATTTTCGAGCCACAGTTAGTTGGATCCATGTATGCAGAACCCACGGATAGAGAGGGTGTCATACACCTTTCTCTAGCCACGTGAACATTGCTGGTTATCTTCAGCTAGATGGCTCAAAAAGAAAAGAAGGTACCATGAGCATAAATCCAGGAAAACTTAAATGCTTTGTATGACAGGAAAGGAAAAGAGGACCTATGTGCAATATTGATCAGTTTTAAAATTAAAACTTGAAGAGTCAAATTCAAGGGTCGTTAATTAATAAATTCAAATGAACCTTAACGAATATGGGCAGCATGTGCCAGGTATTAGATTATTAGGTTCCTTTGATCCCTGCAGTTATATCTTTGAGGGAGAGAAAGTTGCACGGGCTAAGAACTAGCATTTTGGCGCATTAGCATTTAGCTTTATCAGCTCAAAGAGGAAAACTCCACTTTTTACAACTGTAGCTCTGGGGTACCTGTGGTGGAGGTGGGTGAGTTATGACTTTCTCTGATTTAACTATCTGATGGAGCTGTTTTGAGGGTGAAATGAGATATTAGTGACGCTCTTAGCATGGCGCTTTGTGTGGAGGTACACCTCACCAAAACATTAAAGAGAGCTGACTTAATTTGGGTACCTCAGATCTAGGACTAAAACCATTTCTGTAAAGATCTAGGGCTAAACTCCCCTCCCCGCGAATACCCCGTTAACCTTCTTGATCCGTATGTGCTCCAATATTTCGTGTTATTTCCTTTAGGTCAGTAGGGAGGTGAAAAACTTTTCCTCTACTCTCTCACGTTCAGTGTCTGGGGACTTGCAAATTAAGCTGACAAAAGATAGATTCACAAAAGGAAAAAACAATTTATGTGTGTAATGAACATACACACAATAGTGCTCAGTAATGAGTAATTCAAAGGAATGGTTAGAATTTGGGGCTTACATACCTAATTTAGTAGGGGAAAGGGAGGGGGGAGAAAGGCTACTACAGGAAAAACAAATGCATTTCCTTAGGAATGATGAGCAGGTTTTCAGGGGAATAAGCAGGAGATTAAAGTTTGTGAGAATGTTTGTCTGTACAGGTATGAGTGGCCTTTCACTTGTTCAGAGCCATAAAACTCTCCTGGAGAGAGCATTTATGAGTAGACCTAACCCAAAGAGGAATTCGTGGCAGCCGTTTCCCAGAAGTTACTGCTTTTAGTCAGATAAGGAAAGCTCTGAGACTGTTTCTTTCTGCATGTATCATTTGCCTTCAGCTCAAAATAATCTTGCTATCGAAATAGCATGTTTTAGAGTGGCATACCCTGATCCCTTTTAGGTTAAATAAGTATTGCAAAGGGGGGAAAAGCTGATATGTTCTACCTACTTCTAAAGAAAAAGATACTAGTATTGTAAATGAGATAATGTGAAAATGTAAGTTACACAAACTACAATGATTACAATTACATAAATTCTCACCTTAGTCAAATGACAAAATCCCAAAATTTAGTAAGGATGTAACTAGAGCAATTAGCCACCTTTAAAATACAGCATTTGACAGCATTCCCAATATCTTTCTTAATCTACTGCCTTTCCTAGAGTAAATATATTTTTAAAAAAATCATTATCATCTAGCTTAATCTTCAGAAATCTCTTTTTAGTACCACCATTTTCTCTAGGATAATCTGTTAATATTTTAATATCTTAAATTTGAGGTTTTCTTCATTTTTCTAAAATTCTCAATCAAACCCCAATATCCCCAGTGTCCACAGTTTTTCTCATTAATCACAATAGATAATTAGGAAGTCACCTTGGACGTTTTTCTGAACAATTCCTGGTTTGGTCTTTACAGGAAGAAAGAAGAGAAAGTTACTAGGAAAACCCTAAGAAATATTTTGAATAAAGTACCTTATTTTGAATAAGTGCAGAAAATCTATCAAAGTTTCCCCAAGAGGAATTATTAATAGACAAACGAGAAGGCAAAAATATCCTTAAAAAGAATTCAGATGATACTGATATTTCAAAGGGCTTATTTATTGAACTTATTCCATATTTTAATTTCAGGGCATAATTCATACCTGACATATAAAACACGGAGGTTCAGCCCACATCCTCAGCCAAAACTTTCTCCCTTAAAGAATATAACTTCACGTTTTCATCGGCACTGTTTTTTTATGTGCAAAATACTTAAGTGTGGGTGATGTCTCAGTTTATCCTTACACTTTCATTATAAGTATTTAAAACTTCAAAAGGTCACCAATGGTTTGTACTTTCCCAGTCAGTTCTTGAAAAGAAATACCGGAGGCCCATGATGGGTTGAGAAAAGATGAGTAATTTATGGCCGATTTAAAGTGCTGAAGAACTCCCTGAATAGAGTTTTTAGCGCACACGGGTTTTTCCTGCGTGGTATCTGCCACCACTGGGGGGAAAGAGTGGAGTCTTGCTCGGGTCACCTGCTTGACTCCTTCTGACTCTTAATCTCTAACCAGCAGCGACTTGGGTGTAGACCATCGGGATTCCTGGGGAAAAGGCGCCAAATGATGAAACAAAGCAGACAGGTGGTACCCAAGGGTCCCCAGGGAGGGACGGGCAGACGGGCGCCCTCTCCCTCCCCGAGTCCGGCTTCCCGGCGCTCAGCGTCCGCGAAGTTCAGAAGTGGCCACACAGCCCTGAAACTGACACGAAACTGACAGCACAAGCTCCCGCGTCTCCGCCGCAGGCTGGCGCGGGAGGCGCTCTCCTCGTTCGTCTACGCGCAGCCGAGCGCCAGTCGGGCAGGTGGTGGGCTCCCAGCCCAGGGGCGGCTGCCTCTCCCAGGCTGAAGTGCAACTCTCGGGAGCCCGCGTGGCTGCGAACCGCCCGCCTGGTTTACTTTCATATTTAGCTGGGCGCTACCCACAATGCATTTGTAAAAATGAAATGCAAAATAAGCTCGGTAATTAACATAATTCTTACAAACTCTACTTAAGAAAGAGTATTTTTGTTTTGTTTTCATGGTATTTAATCGGGAAACTTTACTCACTTTATTTTTCGTGGTTATGACATAGGTCAGGAAAAGTCCCCTTACCTAGAAAAGAGTCTAAATAGGAACTATAAATAAACACGGACTCACCTCCCTTTTAAGTTGGTCCGAGGGTTGTGGGTTATTGTTAAGCTGATTTAACATTGTCTCCCCCCACAACCATGCTTGACTAGCTTTGTGTTTTGTGCTACCAAGGTGTATATAAATTATTCAAAACGCGTATCAAAGTAATTTTTAGTTGATGATTTGAATAGAAGACTTTCAAAATAGACTACTTAAAGCTTTTTTTAGTAAAATTAACTTTGGAGCAGCATTTATGTGTTAACCTTCAAAATGCTGCTGGAAAGAAACGTGAAAGGAATAATCTTGCTTTAGGTAGCTTTGAATTTATCAAAGAGTGATTTGGCTTTTAAAAATCTTGTAATCAAGATTGTTAATTTTCAATTAAACAGTAATGCATTTCTCATCATAAATCAAGCGGAAGGAGAGGAAAATGAATTGAAGAAGCCTCCTTACAAAGATACATATAGCATGATCTTATATACCTGCATGTATATGTAAACACATGTACTTGTACATGGATAAAATAATACACCAAATTATGAGATAATACACCAAATTATTAACGGTGTTTACATAACTCTGGGGAGTGGCATTTCAGAGGAAGGCATTTAAAGAAACTTTCAGAATAAAAAAAAACATAGTTTGTTGCTCTAAATTCAATAATTGTGTAGGTGTCTGTAGTGAGTACATAATGTACATTTTTTGCATAAGCTTGTTCATTTGTTTCGCATATATAGAGGTTCATAGACCAGGATCAATATCCAATTTTATAACCTGATAAGAAAAATAGGGTTGGCCTAGCAGCCTAGTGGCTCACACCTCTAGAGGCCAGAAAGGAAGGATGGCTCGAGGCCAGGAATTCAAGACCAGCCTGGGCAAGATAGCAAGATCCTTGTCTACAAAAAATAAGAAAAATGGAGAGGCATGGTGGCATGCGCCTGCAGTCCCAGCTATTCTGGAGGTGAAGACAGCAGGATCATTCAATCCCAGGAGGTCAAGGTTGCAGGGAGCTATAATTGGGCCACTGCTCTCTACTCTGGGTGACAGAGCAGACCCTGTTTCCAAAAAAAGAGAAAGGAAAGCAAGAAAGAAAGGAGAGTTGGCACTCAGATCCTATCAACAGGGTCCAACACTGGTTTTCTTCATTAGCAAACTTGGCTATATTGTTGAGAAATATGCACCCCTTATTGTAAATTTGGTCCAAAAAAATACCCTTGAAAAAGTTGGAAAGAGGGCCCTACCTTTACTAAATCTCAGTAGATGAAAAGGGTAACATTTGTTAATAAGGACTATTCTTAGCTGGGGAGCATTCACAGGCTGCTGAGAGCTCCTTGAAAACGGGCACTTGTGTCAATCAGCCTTGTTGAACTATTAATACTCAAGTTAAATCCTGAATTTAAAAGCATTGAGATACAAAGTCCCCAAATTCTAGAATGGCTAGTATTCTAGAATGTTAGAATACCAGAATCTTGTTTAATGTTATAAACATGATAAGCACTTCAGTACCTGCTCAGATGACAAAATAATCAGAAATTAGGTCCATTGTGAAGGAAATGGCCAAGAATTTAGCACTTGCATGTGTAATTTCAACCTATGACTCAAGCCCAAGAGTGACAATGATTAAGACCACGTTTTAGTGTCAAATAATTTTTTCACAAAAATATCTATTTCATAGAAAAAAATGTAGTATCCTTGCAAAATAATGAAAATTTTAAAAAGCAATCATATATGTGTATGTGTATATATACATATATATAGAGAGAGAGAGAGAGAGAGAGAGAGATCTTGTTGAAATAAATGTTATCACCCACCTTGTCAATTCAGGGAGTTATGCAGTGATCCTGCCTCTTGGCATTCATCATTCACGTCCATGTATAATCCACTCTCCTTAAGTGTAGTCTGAACTTACTGAGTCATGTCTAAGGAACAGAATAAGACAAAAGTAAAGTCTCTCTCTCCTTTGCTCTAGGGGAAGCCAGCTGCCACGTAGTTCCTGCCCTCCGGAGAGGCAAGGAACTGTGTGTGCAGCCAACAGCTAGGGAGGCCCTGAGCCTGCCAACAGCCGTGTGAACAAGCCTGACTCGGATCTTCCCCAGCTGAGCCTTGAGATGACCACAGCCCTGGACAACACCTTCATTTCAACCTGTGGCAGGCCCTGAACCTGAGCACCCACCTAACCTTGTCCAAATTCCTGACCTACAGATACTGTGAGAAAATAAATGTTTGTTGTCTTAAGTTGCTAAGTGATGGGATAATTTGTTATGCAGCCATTGATAACTAATACAAGCACTTTACCAAAAAGCGCTGCCATTGCTTAAGCATATTTGGGACCCTTCTGCTTTGAAAACCTCCTTCAGAGTCGAAGTGTGAGCCACACAAGAAAATGGGCTTAGTTACCTTCAACACCTCGTTTTTGCCAAGAATGTGCTTCCCAGTGTGTTCTCATCATATTCAACAACCTTGACTTTGATGGACCTTGGGCTGTTTTAAAAAGCAAATCTACTTTCAAAAGAGGAAGATTCACTGCTATAAGAGATACTAAAAAAAGAATATTCTACAGCTTCTGAAGACATTCTCACTTGTTTTCAAATATACATTGACCAATAGCTGCATCATTGGAATAACTCTTCCAAGGTGATTATTTTGTGAAGGATATTACAGTATTTGCTTTGGATATTTAATGCAGCAATTAATGAATGATTGTGCTGTGTTTATTTAGTATCTAACACACATATGACACTTCCTACTGATGGTAACTCCATGCAGTAGGTGCTGTTGTTCCTGCTTTCTAGATGAGGAAACTGAGGCAGACAGAGGACTGGTCTGAGGGCACATGCCAAGTAGGTGGCACAGCACAGGTCTAATCCAGGCAGCCTGGTTCCTGGGACTTTGTGTTTTACTACAAAGCTATCTTGCTTCTGTGCTTATTCGCTTTGTTTTCTAGTGATAGGTCATACAATAACAAATTCAAGGCAATGACAATGAGCTAGTTCTTAATATTCATTGTAATAAAATTTCACCTCTGTTCAGATAATATTTCAAATTGACAGGTTTAGAAAATGTGAAAAATATCAAATTAATGTTGTTTGTTCATATATTCTCCTGTAAGGGAAGGGAAAATTAATCAAAGCAACTGTCTTTGGTCAAATATAGGAAAGGCACAAGCTCAAAGGAGCAAATTAAGATTTTGGTCTTTATGTAAAGGCAAAACAACTGTGTTTTGTTTTGTTTTTTAATTAGTAACATATCATACTTTGATTAGAATGTTCCACTCCTTCAGCTAAGCTGCTGAGGATGTGCCAGACAGCAATGCTATCAAAGCTCAGGCCAGATTTGAAGTCTGGCTTTTCTGGGAAGAGGCCTTTATGGCAGCCACCAACTTTGATACCCTGTCAGAGACCTCAAAAGAACTATTGAATTACTTCAGAGGGTTCCTTGACTGCTAAACCTGCCCCTTTGATGTTCTTCTTTTGTCTGTGAGGATGACCAGCTGGTATATCCCCTCTGGCTCCAGCCACTAGACAGGCCCTCATAGATCCACAGTTATGTGGGACCAGCTACTCTCCTTTGGGCCTGCTCCTCTCTCCTGGAAACCACAAAGGACCCTTGTTTTTACCTTTTTTGTATATAGCCACTTAGCATACCTTTTGTGGTTTCCTAATAATTTGCAAATGTGTCTCATGTCTGCAGGTAGATTATAACCTCTTTAGTGGTAGGTACACAATTGTACTATTCCATTAGCCTCACGATGCCTTGTACATAGGGCTTATTTTTAAAAATGGTTAAGAATGAATGACTAGTTTCCATGCCCGGGGACCCATGTTGTCAACTGTGAGCAAGATCTAGGTTGGCTTCGAAATCACATGAGCAGCAGAAGATGCTCAATCTCTCATCTTCAAGCGGCTTTAGCTGATCTTTTAAAAATTCCAAACTGCCAGGAATATTGATGAAACTCAGCAGAACTGAGGATTGGCAGTGAACTTGACCACTTTGATGAGTTCTCAAACTACTAGTTATTGGACACTATTATTTTTAAATAGTTACTTGATTTGTATACATGTGTGCATCATTTAACAATTAAATAATTGTACTCAGGGACTTGCTTGATTCAAGTGCACATCTTTTAATCCCTAAGAACCTGAATTCGGAAAGGATGCCAGGTATCCATGTCCTAACCCTCGGGTTCTTCTCCCTTCTCTGTCCTTTGCATGGGGGCAAAACAGCAGTCAGTCTAACGAGGAGATTGTCAACGAACATTCACTAGCTGCTGCTATCAGCAAGCACCCTGGCAAGGGATAGGTGAGAGAAACAACCTCTATCCTCAAGAAGCCAAGTAAATGGTGTGATTTTCCTGCCACCATGTTTCTCTCTAAAGTACCACAAGGTAACACCAAGGTATGATGTAAAATCATGTTAAAAAAATGTTTTCTTCAAAACAGTGTTCAGAAGGTGGGATAAAATTGATTGTGAGATAATAAAGTGATTTGAGGAATTAAAAATAACCTCTTTATGTAAAATTTTATGGTACATAATAATACATATATTATCTATTTTAATCTTTCCCCAACCTACGAGTTGGTCCCTGTAGCACAACTTACAAACGAGGAACTTCAGATTGGAGAGGTTGGGGGAACTCACCCCCAACCCAAAGGCCATTCAAAGATACCCAGCTGGAAGTGACCCAACCAGGACACCACTTAGGTTTTCTGATGCCAAGCCCAATGCCCCTATCGCACAATTTGCAGATGAGGGTTAGAAATAGACATTCAGGCCGGGCGCAGTGGCTCATGCTATACTCCTAGCACTCTGAGAGGCTGAGGCAGGAGGATCGCTCGAGGTCAGGAGTTTGAGACCACCCTGAGCAAGAGCGAGACCCTGTCTCTACTAAAAAAATAGAAAGAAATTAGCTGGACAACTAAAAATATATAGAAAAAATTAGCCAGACATGGTGGCGCATGCCTGTAGTCCCATCTACCCAGGAGACTGAGGCAGGAGGATTGCTTAAGCCCAGGAGTTTAAGGTTGCTGTGAGCTAGGCTGATGTCACGGCACTCTAAGCCGGGCAACAGAGCAAGACTCTGTCTCAAAAGAAAAAAAAAGAAATATACATTCAGCCTAAGGAATTTGCAAGGAAAGAGAGAAAATTCATGGCTTTAAGAGCTTTTATTACATTTTAAAGAAAATTGTAGCCGGGCGCGGTGGCTCACGCCTGTAATCCTAGCACTCTGGGAGGCCGAGGTGGGCGGATCGTTCTGAGTTCAGGAGTTCGAGACCAGCCTGAGCAAGAGCGAGACCCCATCTCTACCAAAAAATAGAAAGAAATTAATTGGACAGCTAAAAATATATCTAGAAAAAAAAAAAAATTAGCCGGGCATGGTGGCTCATGGCCCAGCTACTCGGGAGGCTGAGGCAGTAGGATTGCTTGAGCCCAGGAGTTTGAGGTTGCTGTGAGCTAGGCTGACGCCACGGCACTCGCTCCAGGCAAGAGAGTGAGACTCTGTCTCAAAAAAAAAAAAAAAAAAAAAAATACGTTGTCTCTTTTCCTTTTGTACTATTTTTAAAAGAAATAATAATGTATAAAGTAATAACACAGTTTTGTTAAGTTTGTACACACCTATATACAATATATGTTATGATTATAGAAAAAGGAAATACGAGAAGGACAAAGTTTTCGTATTTTAATAGCACTGGGTTAGCGTTAATTAGAAATATATTTTGATAAATTAAGATTTCAACTGTAACTCCTAGAGCAATCAATAGGTAAATAAATGTAAAAAGAAAGTGAAAAAAATCAATAAAGGAATTAAAATTCTGTTCTAGAAAAATTTAATCACTAAAAAGCGATGAGACACTTGTGAAACCAAAGGAGAAAAAAGATTAGACATATAGGAAAAAAATAGAGCGAGCCTTTAGTTAAAACATATCAATCATATTAATATATATAAATATGAGTAAATTAAAAGTTCATTAAAGAGGGAGTAACTATCAGACTGTTTAAATAAAGACCCAACTGCAGTCATGCACTGCGCGAGGACATTTCAGTCAAGGATGGATCGCATATACCACAGTGTCACTGAAATTATAATGAAGCTGAACAATTCCTATTGCCTAGTGTTGCTATAGTTCTCATAATGGTATGCTTTTTGATAATTATACTGGAGTTTTGAATTTTCTGGAAGAATACCACAGAGGTGAACTACACTTATGTTATATCAGGGATGTATATTAAAAAACATATATATATATAACATAAAATATATATTATAAATAGCATATATATCCACATTGAGGCCTTGACTGGAGGCCCAACCGTTCCTTTTCTTGTGCAGCTGATGAAGTACACACCCCAGCCACTTTCCTCTCTGGGCTCCTGTACTCCAAGCCACGATGCACCTACCTTTATCACCCCAGGGCAGATAAGAGATCACTAAGGACAGTTCCCTTACCCCAGAGCCTGCAATATTTTTAAAATTAGCCTACCCACAGGAAGTCTGAAAAATTTAGCTAATCCTGTACTTGGGGGCCACCCCCTGTCTTGTCCTATGTGGCAACCTTTTCTCATTTAAAGCTATAAGGAACAGAAAGTTCTGCTCTTCTTTTATCTGCTTGTCATTGCATTGTGCTCCACCCTCAGAAGAATTTTTAAATGTTATAAAACAGGGGGACAAATGATACCAACCTGCCTTATCACTGGTGACATTAACCTTGTACTTTTGGTTATTGTGGAGTCTGGTATGTTTCTCTGCTACAAAATTACTAACGTTTCCTTTCTATTCTGTATTCTTCGGAAGGAAGTCACTAAGTCCAACTGATTCTAAAAGGGAGTGGAGGTAAATTAGCTCCACCTCCAGGAAGGGAAGTATCTACACATATTATTTGGAAATTTTCTAAAAGGACATCTTCTCCCGTCATTTGTTTATTTATTCCATCATTTACTTTTATTAGTAGGGACTCTTAGATATTTTATAATTTGAGTTATAATACAATGCTACATTATTTATTTTGTTGCTCGAATTGTTCCTGATTTGGCAATTTGGAACCGAGGAGTATGGCTTCAGGCCAAAATTGTATGCTTGAACTTTCAGATACAACCGTAGGCAATTATAAGATTCTGCCTGGCAGGTATCATGGGGGAAGCTGCCCTCTGCACATGCTTGATGCACAGCAAGTGTGTTCCTATCTTTCAGAGGAAGTTGCAGTCAAGGACTTAGAGCCCCCAAGTCCAGCCATGTATATACACATTGAGTAAATACAAGCCTGTATGGGGACTGCAGCTTGCCCTGTGAAGCCTGCTAAGCAAAGTCTTATAATATCCTGTGGTGCAACTTAACTTCTGCTCATCAGCTGAAAAAGGGTCCACATAATTGCCAACAACTCGGGGTGAATTTAAGGCACCTGGCAGTTAGGGGGTTGGCTCTTAAGTCTTTTCTAAATAATTTGAAAGAATCACATGTTATCGCTTACCTTATGCAAGGAATATTACATTTTTGGTTCACATTTATACAGAAGTGGGGACTCATGCTTTATACAGTGGGAGGAAGGGGTGTTTTGTTGTTCTCCTCATCTTTGGGCATTATATCTTTCCATCCAACTCCCCCAAGGCAAGAAAGGAAAAGTTTAGGGCTTCCAGAACTGATAATAAATCTTCAGGGTGAAAGGAAACTGCAATTACCTATTAAATTCTTCCTTTTAATTTTTGGCCACAGACAAATCTTTACTATGACATCAGCTCTACAATGTATTTAGGATTTTATATTCTATTTGAGATTTCAATAGTCTCTCCTGAGAGGGTCATTTAGAATATCTGGAAACAAGTATCCATAATATAGTGAAACTTCTTTGTGCTTTGATTTGTACTTGTTCACTGATTTTTAATTTTTATTAATTTAATCAAGAATACCATGAGGGACCCTTTGCAAAAATTATGAAATATGAGGTGAAATGGATCAATTATGCCAAATTAAAGTATTTTATTCTTCAATTTTTAGTAATAAAAGTAATATTATTACAGATATCCAACTTCTTTTCAGAAAAGTATCTTTTTCTGATGCCAGGCTCATTTGAGATGTTATAGTGTTACAATCCTACCCTCCAGTGGACATAAGTAGAATTTTTCATTTTTCTAACCACTTCATAGTTGAAAAAATTTGTCATTTTGAACGCAAAATTATTTCCTGGTGTATTCCTTGGCATTGCATTGAATCTATTAATTGAGGGCTAATTGACTTTTTAAAATATTAGTTGCACAATTTATGAACATGATATACCTTCTCATATGTTGAGATCATTTTTAAATTTCATGCAATGTTAGAAACATCCAGCACAAATGCCTCGTAAATAACTCGTTAAATATATTCTCCCTTTCTAAATATCTAATAAATACTTAAATTTATTTACTTGCTAATAAATTGTCTCCCAAATTAGGACAATTGTTTGCTAATAGATTGTCCCATAGACTGGGACAATTATTTGCTGGTGGATTATTTCCAAAATGGAGGTTCAGTTCTTTCCATCTTTCTTTGAAATATGGCTTTACCACTTTCCCACTTAATATGTAGGTCTATGCCCTCTTCTCTTAAATTTGGGCTACCTTTTTTACTTCCTTTGAGCAATAAGATGAGCAGAAGTGATGAAACGAGAACTTAAGGAAGCTTGAAATCTCCACTTTTGCCCTCATAAAATGTTGCCCTAAATTTGTCATGTTATGAAAACCCCCATATGAATGAGGGGCCCAACTGTGCTTATCGTTCCTACTGAGGATCCAGTTGATCCAATAATATGACTGAACCCAAACCTAGAAGTATAAAAGACTGAATAGCTACAAGAACAAGAAAGGAGAGACAGATATACCAATCAAACAAGGTGGTTAATAGGGACATTTCAAAGAACTCATGTTAAGACAGTGATAAACACTGACTAGGACTAGAATGAGAAGGGAGTCAGAGAAAGATCTTTTAATTATCAAAAATAGTTTTCCCAATATGTTAGCATTCATCGAAAGCCAACTATTCTGTGTGTCATGTCAAATCCAATGATTCTTTCTTCTTTTTTTTAATTTTTTAAAATTTTGAAATATTAACTAAGAGGATGCAAGTGTTTTTGTTAAATGGATAGCTTGTATAACGCTTTTCAGGGCTTCTAGTGTGCCCATCAGCAGAAAAGTGTTCATCGTACCAAATAGGTAAGTTTTTATCCCACATCCACCATTATACCCTCCCCATTTCTTGGTTTCTCATGTCCTTTATGTTGCTTTGTGTCCCTGTGTACCCATCTATGAGCTCCCACTTGCTGGTGAGAATATGTGTTTGATTTACCATCCCTGAGGTACTTCATTTAGGGTAATGGTCTCCAGTTCCATCCAAGTTGCTGCAAAAGACATTATTTCATTCCTTTTATGGCTGAGTAGTACTCCATGGGAGATATATGCCACGTTTCTTTATCCACTCATGAATTGAAGGGTACTTAGGT
>CAUYSK010036766.1:0-53945 GCA_963575035.1 Avahi laniger | reverse complement strand
TTGCTGGCATCCTTCTAGAGAATGCACAGGTGATGATGAAAGAAGAGGAACTAGTCATTGAAGAAGTTTTGTGACAGGTATATTCTTAATTTTTTTTTTTACGTAATAGTTGTGCATATTTGGGGGGGTCTATGTGACAGGGATATTCTTTTTTTTGTTTTTTTTTGAGACAAAGTCTTGCTCTGTTGCCCAGGCTAGAGTGCCGTGGCGTTAGCCTAGCTCACAGCAACCTCGAACTCCTGGGCTTAAGCAATCCTACTGCCTCAGCCTCCCAAGTAGTTGGGACTACAGGCATGCGCCAGCATGTCTGGCTAATTTTTTCTATATATATTTTTAGTTGTCCAACTAATTTCTTTGTATTTTAAGTAGAGATGGGGTCTTGCTCTTGTTCAGACTGGTCTTGAACTCCTGACCTGGAGCGATCCTCCCACCTCGGCTTCCCAGAGTGCCAGGATTACAGGTGTGAGCCACCACGCCCGGCCCGTGACAGGTATATTCTTAATGGTCACATCCATACAAACTTCCCTCACAAGTGAGTGTAAAGGAGAGAGCGTGGGTCCAGGAAGCACAGAACCTGGGACTGAGTCCTGGCACAGCCCCCTTTCAGCCACATGACTCTGAACAAGCTCCTGAAATGTTCTGTGCTTCAGTTCTGTGCTTAGTTGCTTCATCTAATGTAGGGACACAGTGATGATGCAGGTCTTATTTTACCATTCTTGTATTAGTTCATTCATTCATTCACCAAATATTTATAGAGTGTCTACAATATATATGGTACTGACGTAGGCACTGTGTATAAGACAAAAAAATAGTTCCAGCTTTAATAGAGAGGATCAAATAAGAATTTGATTTAAAAAAACCTTGTAAACTTTGAAGTGTAATAGACATGTAAATTAAGATGATGGTGGCATTAGTAATGCAACTTCTTTCTTTTTCAGACAGCTGTTTATCCTCCTACCCTTCACGTAAGCATCCTGAATATACAACATCAGCAATTTCCCTCCTTTGGAGCACAGATCTTGTTTTCTCTGTCAGTCTCGACAACTGTTGCAGTGTTTGTATTTATAATTGCCCCTGCACAGACTCCCAGGGGCCCAGTGACAGGCATGCCAAGGTCGTTCAGATGCAGCCTCCCCTCCCCCCCTTACTTTCTCTCTGTCATCTTGGCAAATGTGTCACTGATGTGTAATTAATGACGAGGGCGTCAGGGGCCCAGCATTAACACACACAAATCAAGGCCTTGTCAACCATGGCGGTGTCAATGGGATTTTTGTTCTTTTAGCAATATTTACTGTTGTCTAGTAGGGAAGGGGAGCGCCTTTCTGGCA
Organism: Avahi laniger; assembly: GCA_963575035.1. Lineage (NCBI taxonomy): Eukaryota > Metazoa > Chordata > Mammalia > Primates > Indriidae > Avahi > Avahi laniger. Next base: position 52,617 of record CAUYSK010036766.1, on the reverse strand, counting down.
TTGGTGTTGCCTGTTTACAGTAAGCCACGGGGGCAACATCAGCTCAATCTGCTGATTAATTCAAGACTTTGCGGGCTGCAGTGGATGAGGGTGCTGCGGGGAACATTCTTCTGTTTAAAATGTGCGTGTTGTGCAGATTCCCTCTGATGGTGAGGTGGCTTTAGTCTCTGTGAGCCCAGAGAATTTTAGGAATTTTTGTTGCCCTAGCAATATGACTTTATTGAGCATTTCCTGAGTGTCTAGCCCTTAGCTAGGCTCGTGGGTGATGCAGCAGAACGTGGCTTGCAAGTTCAGGAATTTTACATTTAGTTGATGGGAAATGGAGTTCTCTGTGGACCAGGCGATCAGAGCTGGAAGGAATCTTAGCATTCATGTTGCCCAACACCCTGGGCAGGAATCCTTTCCACAGGATGAATTCTAAGTGCATATCCTCATTCTCATGGCAGTGGTTAGACCAATGCAACAGTGGTCCATAGCATATAATCCCAGCTCCTCCCGTTTGGGAGAAGACAGTCGTGTGAAACAGGTTGACTGTGCGCTGCTTGTTTTCATCCAATGAGACAGAACATTCAGGCACACAACAAGTTAAATAAACTGAATTTATTACCTATAGTTAGACAGCAAGGGACAACAGAAGCCTGGGACTCATTTCGAGCTGCTCTCCAAGGCTCAGGAAAGATCCCTGGGATGGATGCAGTCTGAACTGCATGTACCCCACTTGCACCTCGACTGAGAGCCCTGAGAAAGCAGCCCACCCCGAATTTTATACCATGGGAACCACAGGACCACTGGACTACACAGCATTGAAAAAAATCCTGTTTTTAGGGGAAACTGTAACAGATCCCAGGACATCCCAGACAGGATAGTTATTCTTGAAAACTACAAGTGAGACAGGGGAGGAAACTGGGTCAGTCCAGTTTCTTGGCTACCAAGAAAAATGTCCTGCAAGGAGAATAAAGAAAAATGAAAGAGGAAAGATGATATCCTTCCTCTCTCTGAAGGCTCAGAGCCAAAAGTATAATAACTTATGAGTTCAAAGCAGCCCCATGCTGCATCTATAGACTAAGATGTGCTTTAATTCATGGTTGTCAGACCACACGTTGGGCTGTTTAGCTCTGGGGCATTGACAGTGTTCCCCTCCCACGGCCACGTCGTGGTCCTTGTCACTCCTTAGGATTGAACTGTATCTTAAATTTTACACACAATTTGACTCATCTCTGAATAAAAATTCCTGTCCCTCCAGCTTTCTTGTTTCTTTGTCTTCTGCTCCCACCCAGGGCTTCTCTGTCTTTCCTGGGCCATGGCATATCACTTTCGTCACATACAGTGAGCGTGCCCAGTTTGTTTCAGTCCTCAGGCCTATGCTGCAGCTTCCCTACACGCTCCTCCTCGTGATCCGTTTGACCACCTGTGTCTCTGCCCCTGCTCCCCACCTGGCTGCGTGCTGTGGGCAGGTGGAAAGGACGTGTCTGTGCAGGTGTGGTTTCCACCTTTAGCTGGGCTCTCAGCACCGCTCTGCAGTGCTCTTTTGTGGCCCCGGCTGATGTCCTCATCTGTTCTTCACAACAGTTCTTATACAACTCCATCCACTCCTTAGATTTCTTCTTCAAAGATGGCCCTGCTTCCTGCTATCGCAGAGTAAGTTAAGGCCATTAGCCGTGAGCTCTCTGCATCTTCCTCCCCTGGACTGCCACAGATTAACTCACTTCCCTTGGTGTCTTTCTTTGGATTCTCTCCAATTAAGTCCTTTTTGTTCAATTTTTCCATAAACCTAAAATTGTTCTAAATATAAATTCTATGAGTTAAAAAAAATAGCTGCCTGTAGTAGTTAAGACTAGTGGGTGGTATTACCTATAAATCAGAGAAGTGGTGTGATTGGCCCAGAGTCACACAACTAAAACAGTCGGAGATAGGATCCAATAGGCAGGATAGTGCTGCCACACTTTCCTGTAAACCATATTCTCTTCTCTATTTTTCCTGATTTAAGAAAGCTGCATAGTCAGTGAAGGATGACTTTTAATCTCCATTCGATTTTTTTGTGAAGATACAGCAATCTCATGACTGACATTCTTCTTTTTGCACTTTGGAAAGTAAGTCTCAGGTGGAGTGGAGTTTATTAGGGACTATATGAGAATACCCTTCACAAGACTAATTCAGAGTTTTTATGACTCAGTGGAGGCTGTCAATCCTAAGTTATTTGACGTTTAATTCCTGCTGATGTAAATTTTATATGACAAATAGTTTCATTTAATTGTGTCACCTCTGGCTTATGTACACCATAAAAGGTTTCACTTTTAATAGCCAGCAGCAAAAGAGCCCTGGCTGAGAGGAATAATGTCGAGAAATCTTGCAAGGGCACGGCTGGTTGCGGAAGGGAGGGTGGCTCTCTGGGAGAAAAGATCTCTGGAGGGAGGCTGGGCTTCAGGCAGACCTATGCCTGCACCTGTGCCTCTGCCGGCAGGGGCACTGCTGCCGCCTCCCAGAACCTTGACTGATACTCTCTCTTTCCTGGTGGTGGGCCCAGGTGATGGAGTGGAGGTGAGCAGATGCCTCTACCAAGAACTCTTTCTGTTTCTTGTCATTGAGTGACTAACAGTAACTTAGAGGTATTTTGAGGTACACAGAAAGAATTTCCCCTGGGAAGATCTATTTCTAAAACATTTACATATGTATATTAGGGAAACAGAATAGAGTAGTAAGAAGAGACATGGAATAAATTTGTGAGCCACTACTTACTAGTTTTAGCATCTGTTAACCTCTCTGGGGTTCAATAGCCTCATCTATAAAATGCAGATAATATTGCCATAGGCCCTTTATAAATAATAAGTATCCTTATTATTTGGAATTTAATTATATTTTAGATAGAAATATATTTTCTATAGAAATAAATTTCTAGAAATATATAAATATATTCTAGCAATATATTTTTTCCCTAGGGAGAACAATTTTGTGGAAGCTTTATTTTTGTGTAAGGCATAAGAGGAAGTATGAATTAATTTAATGTTCACCCTGAAAATTAAGTTCATCCCAAATTATCCATCAGTCAAGGTCAGACTATCCCAGTTGATGTTAGGTTACCATGAGAAACCTTTTAGGTTAAGGATTCTGGGGTTGATAACACTACATTGTATCATTAAATGAATCTCTTGACATAAAGTTTATGAAGTAGCTGAATGTCAGATGCACTTTTGCAAGGCTCCATGTTAGGTGCTTCAGGTTTATAAACAAATAAACCTTGGTCCTTACCTTCAAGGGGACACTAGCCCAGTTAAGGAGAAAAGACAGGAGGTGTTCTATCAAGATCACAGGTCTCATCTTGTTGTCCTTTGTCTCTCCAGTGTTAACATAGTCCCCAGTCCATTATGGGTATCAAAAAAGTTTCTTAAATTTGAATTAATGGATTACCAGTAATTCCAGGCATGAGATGCAAAAACACTAAGGACATTAGAAATTCGAAGGAGAGAGAGCTCATGATGGCCTTAATGTTTCATGGAGGTGGAGGAAATTGATCTAGGCCTTAATAAATGTGTAGATTTGGGTAGATATAGAGGGGCAGGGCTAACCCTTCAGGGGACTGTCTGATTATTTGCTTAGTATAGATTCATGGAAATCAAATTACCAAGTAAAATGCTATGAATTTTAATAGGAAATGATTTACAGATACAAATTTACATAGACTTGATTTTAATAGGACTTGATTTACATAGACAATCCAGAAAGTTATATCATTTTTTAAAACCCCAACCGGTAGTATGTGAAAACACAATTTCACCATAACTGTGCTAGCGCAGTGTGATATCGTTTAAAAAGATTTACTTTTAAATCATAATCATCATAAACATGATAGGTGGCACCATATCTCAATTTAAAAAAATGCATTAGGCAGAAATTTCAATTAATTGGGCATGAACAGGGTAAAATAAAAATAGGCAGTGATTACATTGAGGTAAGAAGAGGCAGCACAAAGGACTGAGGCTTGGTAAAGAGGCATTGCAAGGGGTTAGTAGAGAGCAACCACATGGTCCTCTGTGGTGTAAACAGTAGGGGGTTAATAGGCTGCGTGAAGAGAGCAAAATGCAATTTTCAGGAATCATGATGTGGAGGGTGTGTTTGGCAGGTGTGCAGGAGTAGGCACGGTGAATGGAAACAGATTTTTCATCTTAGAGAAGGCCACCTGCTTGAGCAATTATGAGTGAGGAAAAGGTGCCAAGTGAGGCTTCAGGTGACAGGGAGGGGTCACTTCAGGATTAGGGACTGGGCTGGCAGGGGTCAGGTGCATTACGGACACTTTTCTGATCTATCTGAAAATGAGGTCAAGTGCTGTAGGACATCCTAGGGCCAGTAAATGGCAAGAGGGCTCAAGGAAAGGTCCTGGAATATTAGGAAAGAAATGGGGCATTGGGGAAAGTGGAGTTCTGGAGAATAGGAGTATGCTTTAGAGAAAGAGGCTACAGGAAGGGATCCATTTGTATAGGTCTTAGGAAGCCAGTAGAGCTAAGAGCAGGGCTGGCTCTTCCACTTATGAGTCATTTGATTTTGGACAAGTCACTTTTCCTTTCTGTGCTTCGGTTTCCACACCTGTCAAATAGAATTGTTGTGGAATTTAAATAATATGTTACATTTAACAGGAGCAGAAAGGTGTCTGGCACAGAGTATTAGTCACTTTTGTTGTTGGTGATGGGGTGTTGTTGCGGTTGGAGGTGGTGTTTTTTTTCTGGTTGTTGTTACTGCGTTTGTTGTTGTTAGAAATGGTGTCTGTGCGTTGTTGTCATTGTTATAACAAGAATGAGAGGAATAGAGCCAAGGTGTACAGGGCTGCTCTCTAATCCCTTCCAAAAATTGTAGGACGTCCCAGGCATTGCTGGAAGAAGGCTTCAGTGCCCTTTAAGGGCATCTCATCTAATTAGCATTCTCCTAAACCTCCCAAGTGTTTGGACACCAGGTTGTTTTATTTACAAAGTAACTCTCAGAAAAGAAGGAAGGCAGGACTCAGGGTAAATGTTTAATGTTTGCTGCAGAGTCCATCTTACTGGGAAGGAGGAGAAAAGTCGGGACTGACTTTTTGAACTTTGGCAAAATACGACTCTTTCTGGCAGGCAGCTGGGGAAACAAGCCTGACTTCTGCCTTTCATGAGACCCAGGGGTCCCTAAGTGCCCGTGTGCAGTCTTGGCTTAATCTTGGTTTTCTGCTTCTTTATGTGGGGGTTTATGTGGGTGTCATCTGTTTTGATAGGCTTTGCTCCATAAGGTGAGCTTATGAGCTTTGCAAAAATCTCAGCCTCTGTTTTTAGTATCTTTTGGCTCCTCGGTTTGTCATTTCTGTTTATCTGTTTAGTCATGTGCTCTTTCTTTCCTTTTTGGTGTGGCCTGATGAAAAAAAGTGAACATTTCCTGACTAGTTTAAGACCAGACTGAGTTTATAGCTTCTACTATGTTTCTGATAATTCTATGCTGTCTAAAGCCAAAGCTCTATGAGAGCTCTGTTGCGTGTGATGATTCGGACACAGGCAGGAAGGCTTTTACCTTTTATGTGCCAGAAATAGAAGGGCCAAAAGAACCTAGGTCCAAACTCAAGGAATGCATTTCAACTAGATGATGTAGCAGAGCTTCTAAGCTTTGGATTTTGGATAAATGACCTTTTTAACTTAGATGAAACTAAGTTGCAGAATACATCAAGCCATTATTTGGTTATAATCATCTTAGTCATGAATTAGTTTATAACATCCACTCCCTTGTAAGTGTTTTAGTAGGACAGGCCACTTCTGACAAAGGGACAGGAGGCAGGAAAGGTCCAGGACCTGCCTAGGAACAAAGGGCAGGAGGCCCTGGGGGACCAATGGACACACATGAAACACACTCTGCTTGCTTCTGGTGGTGGTGTGGTGGTCTGGTCAGGAGAAGAAACTGTAAAAAACAATACAAATAGAACTAATACATTTAACAATATTTACATAGCATTTACATTGTATTAGGTATTATAAGTCATTTAGAGTGATTTAAAATATAAGGGAGCATGTGCATAGGTTATATGCAAATACTATGCCATTTTACATAAGGAATTTGCGCATCTGTGGATTTTGATATCCATCAGGGTCCTAGAACCAATCCCCCAATCAGATGTGGTCAAATTAATGTTAACTAAAAATAAAACAGGAGAATTATTTCCCAGTTTTCAACCTCATGTTTCTATTGATGCCATTAAAGATGGCAGCCACATTCCACAGTGAGCTCTTTGCCGTATTTGTACCCCAGCCTCTTTGTGCAGTTGACTTTTTAGATTTGAGCAGGGGAATTTTCATTTGTCTTTGTAAAAATGACATCTTGTTAGATTCAGCTCATCACTCTGGCCTGTTGAGATACATTTGAAACTGGATTATAAAAAATTAATTTCCTTTTCAGCCTGATGTTATCCATGCATTTGATAAGCCTGGCTGGGAACTTATAAACATGTTGGAAAAGACTTAGTTGAAGACATACTCCAGTTCAGGAGGGCTGTGCCACTGCCAATAGGCTCAGGTCCCAAACCTCATTCAGGTCCACAGCAGCCTTGGGAGCACTGAGCTCCAGCTTGGCTCCTGCCTGTAGCTTCCAGCTCCTTCCCTGTGTGAGCTGTCTGCAATCTGTCCTGACCATCTCTCCTGCCTTGCTCTCGTCCTTTGCACATGTAAAGGCCAGAATGCCTCGTCTCTAAATTGTACCCTTCCTTTGTGGATGGCCATATAACTCAAGCTCATGTTAATGCCTTGTATTCCGGGACTGCTACTTTTGGCTCTAAGTATAAATTTCTCATTAATAAAATAATTATGATATGAATCAAAGCTAATATTGCTTGAGACTTTAATATGTACCTGGCACTATGCTGAGTAAATTATATACATTATCTCATTTATCTTTAATAGGAATTCTATGTGCTGCTTATTATTATTGTCCCATTTTATAAATGCAGGATCTTAGAGAGTTTAAGTCACCTGTCCAAGCTCACCTGGATATGTCATGCCTTGAATATAGATCATTCTGATGCAAAAAACCTGTGCTCTTCACAAGCCTCCCTCTTTGGGTTATAAAGTACAACAGCTGGTTGGTTGTAAAATCCAAAAGATGGGGATAGAGATTGGTTCTAAATTTCTGTTTCCCTACATAACAGAGATACCTCACAAAGGACTCAGAGTGAGCATGCAGTGCTGCTTAATATGTATGCACTGAATAAAGGAGTAATTAATGAATACAACAGGTGTTATACAATATTCTTTTTCTTCCTGATAGTATATAAAAGGTAGAGGCGTTTTTCAAGGAAAAACAGTTGATAATACATGGTCATCTGGGGTACTGGCAAAGACAATACAGTGGGCATCAGGAAGGTTTCAGAAAGTGTATCCTCTTGGAACCTTTCATCCAATACATACTAATGAATTTGATGTAGACTAAGGAAAAAAAATCAATCTTTCCTTTGGAAATCTTTTTTCAGCAGTTTGATCTTTTCCTTTTAATCAAGTCAAAAGTATTTTAGGTATTAATATTTGGGGGGTCTTTGTTCCTTTTCTTTAGAAGTAAAATTGATGAAGTTAACAGGGTGAAATAGGGTGAATTTACTGAATGAGAAGAATCTAATCAAGAGGCTAATTTTTTCCCCTGCATATTACCTCCCCAATTTTGACTCTCCTTTTCATATTTTACTTAAAAGCCTTTAAAGTTAATATTTGACAAATTTGACATCTAACATGTTGAAGATCTCGGGATATGGCAAGCCTAGATTTTTATTGTTATGCTATTGCCAGCTGCCAGGTCAAACCTTATTTCCTCTTCATCCGTCATGTGCATGGAGATGTAGTCGTTGCTTGCGCCACTCATGTATTCAGGGCCTGGTGATGTTTTGTATTTGCAAGGGTGACACGAAAATGATGACTCCACTCCTATCCTCCTCTTAAACACCAACTCTCTCACTTAACTTTGATCTCAGGTAAAGCACAAATTCCCTGGCAATGTTATACTAAGTTACTTACACCTTAACCTGATTGAAAGCTCTGATTAAGGGAAAGAAATAGAGTTGCATGAAAGTCACCAAAAATGAGCAAGGGGGCCCAGAATTGGGAATCCTAGGGCACAGTAGACAAATGTATCCACTTTTTAATATTAACCAGAGTGAACTTTGCATCAGGGCCATTTGGGGTGCTCAGGTGAGGCCTGTGTGGGAGAACCATCATGCCATCGTCTTTGATAGGAGCAGCGTCTCCTTGAATTACTTTCCTATTGCTTTGTAACAAATTACTATAAACTTAGTGGCTTAAAACAAAACCCTCTTATTATTCCACAGTTCTGTAGGTCAGAAGTCTAGGTGGGTTTGGCTGGGTTCTTCACCTAAGGTCTCAGGGGGCCAAGGTCAAGGTGTTGACTGGGCTGGGCTCTTACCTGGAGACCCAGGGAAAAATCCACTTCCAAGCTCTGTCAGGTTGTTGGAGAATCAGTTCCTTCCCACTGTAGGTCTGAAGTCCCTGTTTCCTTGCTGGCTGTCAGCCGGAAGTGGCTCCCAGCTCTTCTAGGCTTGTCCACGTTCCCTGTCGCATGGCTTCCTCCCTCTTCAAAGCCGTAATAGTGCATAGAGTCCCTCACATGCTTCCACTCTCTCTGACTTCCCCCTTCTGCCTTTCTTTTCTCTCAACAGTTGAGGAGAACCCTATGCTTTTAAAGGCTAACGTGATTAGGTTAGGCCTATCCAGAAAATGTCTGAATTTTAAGGTCAACTGACTTGCGAATTTAATTACAACTGCACCATTTCTTTATAGCAGTGCCTAAGTTTCTGTTTGGTTGAATAATCAGGGGACAGGAATTTTTATTTTTTTTGTTTTGCCTGGGGGCATCTTTAGAATTTTGCATTCCATGTTTTTATTAGTCACTACTTGGCCTAGCAAGCAGCATCCTAACCTTCACCTTGTGCCTGTGTTCGCTAAGGAAATGAAGAATTAATCTAATAGCTGCTTGTAGAGCTCTAATCAATTGCGTTTCTTGTGGTTTCTTCACAGTTAAGTTTGCGAACACTCAGTTTATAGTCTATTTAATTTCTTCTTTTAGAACAACTGTGGAACACCTTGATTTATCCAATGTGATTTGGTGCCTTGGTTCTGCAGGGTTGACTGAGATTGGACTCGTGTGTAGATGAAGTTGGAGTTGCTTCAGGGTGTGTTGGGGAGGCTCCCATGCATCTCTCTGATTTGCATCTACTACTGCCCAATCCCTCCCTGGAGAGTATCTGACAAGTGGCAGTTTGCAGTCTTTTCTTGAATTTCTGGCTTCCCACCACTCCATAAAGTAAGCCTTTCCTCTAGAGTCAGATGCAGATGTTACAATACTCTTACTCAAATTGAGCCCAAATCTGCTTTCCATCAGTCTCAGTTCCAGTACTACATACATACAGTAGACTATTCTACAGTTTTTTTTTTCCTTATTATTCTATTTTCAGTTTCGTTATTTTCTTCTTTGCTAGGAAGCAGCATATGTTTCAGTCAGCTGAATTTCAGCTCATTAACCTCTCTCTCAAACAAAAACAAACACTGCCCTTCTTAGACTTTTCCCTCCACATATGCCCTTAACATTGTTTTAATGCATATTTCAGATGGAGAATTGCACAGTCTATGTCATGGTAAATAGTGGATGCAGATCATAAACACCCGGAAACCTCAGCGCACAGGGAAGAATGTGTTTTGCTGAGCTCGATGGGTTCCTCTGTCCAACTTTCAGGATCGGAGCATGCTCTGGTTTGAGGGGAGGTTGTGAGGAACACACCCAGATGACATGACCAGGGCAGGCCTTGTGATGACCCAACATCCGCCCATGCAGAGGCATTCTGGGATGGCAGAAAACCAAGGATTCTAACAGTGAATGAGCACAAACCTCCATTTTTTGTGTGTAGAATGAGGTGAATGGTTAATTGTGACCCAGAGGCTGAGGTGATCTGGAAAATTTCAGTGCCTATTTGCATCACAAACAGGCCTTGAAATATAAATGTACACAGCATTTTGTGTATTCTAAAATGATTTTAGTTAGAGTAGATGGCTTGCATTTCAGATATAGTCAGGACTGCAGGGGAGGCAAAATATGTAATCCAGTGGCAATATTCCATGTTCATGCAGTCTCAGCTGATGTCACACCCTGGGCTGTGAGTAAAATGGTCTTAGCACCCCATTGAACATTGTGTTGGAAATTAAATGTCTCCCCCAAGATTTCTGTGAATTTCTGGGGGTCTCCTCTCATGGGCACGTCTGATGAGTGCCTGTCCCTGAACCCTCACCTTTCTTCAATCTCATTTCCCATGACTGTTCAATTCCTTCTGCTTTGCGCTTATCCAGCTCGAAAAGTTGGTACCATCCCCTGGCTTTCCCCCAAAGTACCCACACAATGCATTTAAAAATCTAGATTTTATGGGAATGTTGGGGAGAAGAGAAGCTGATTTATAGTAATATCAATAATTTAAATTGGGATATATGCTGTCCCTGTTCTTAAATATCCTTTAGTTACCCTGTCATTGGGAGTTTCTTACTGACCACTTTCCTGTAGAGCCAACCTCCTTCCATATTTCTTTGCTTTTTCTCCCTTCCCGTCTCTCCTCCTCTCTTCTCCCCAAGTTCCTCTAATTCCTGTTCATTTTGCTTGTAAAATGATTTAGCTATCAGTTTGACCGAGTGTCATCTTCTAGACCATGGCTTCAACTTCTATACTCAAAGGAGCTTTCCTAAACACAGTTCTGACACTATACAGAATAAACCCAAACACAGGCAATTCCCTTATTGGACACTCTTCAAATAAAATGATTTTCACCCACTTTACATTATTTATTACCCTAAGGGAATTTATTGTAAAATTGTGTGACTACTAGTGCTACAATGGTTGGTATATTGTTCTCCGCCCTAAACCGTGAGCTTTTCTAGGGCTGAAACCTTCTGCATCATTATCTTTGTATGTGCGGCTGTTCACAGTCCCTCAGCACGAAAGAGATGCTCACAAGTATTAAAAGTGACTTGGCCAATGTTCTGTTTCTTGATCTGCATGGTGTTTATATGTGTGTGTTCAGTTTGTGATCATTAAGTGAGCTGTGCACTTATGATTTGTGTACTCTTATGTGCATGTGTTCTATATCAAAACATATGCTTTGTAAGAAGTACATAAGATGGAAGTTGTGACAGGCTGGAGTTTGTGGACTCCTAGTGAGGAGCTTCCCCCAATACCGAGCTGATTCTCCAAAGGCAGTAGTGGGTTGGCTGCCTTCTCTCGGGACATGTGGCTCTGTGTGAAACAAGCAAAGCTGTGTTGTCTCCCTGTGACCCTCCCCTATCTGTACCCATACTGCTGCCTGGGCCTGCCCTTCGTAGCCCCAGAACCTGGTACATTCTTTGCTACCAAACACTTTGTTCATATCTAATTTGCCTGAAGCTTAGAGGTATTCATTTATTTTCTTTTCTCAAGAGCATCATTATTATCATTATTATTATTGTAGGGATTCACTACACCCCTATCTGAGGTTGGGGGAGGATGGGCTTAGACAGGGCTCCATCTCCAGAGCCTGCTGTCTGCTTCACCTCAGACAGGAGTTCTCAACCTTGGCTGCATTTGAATCACCTGGGAGCTTTATCAACTATTGAGACTTGGGGCCCTATCCTCCAACCCCAAGAGATTCTACTGTAATTGTTCTGAGCATACTGATTTTAAAAGCTCCCAGGTGATTCTAATGTGCAGCTGAGGTGGGCAGCAGCTGCTCCTGATTTAACCCACTGGCAGGACCGCAGCTGGAAATGAAGGATGAGAAGTTGAGAAGTAGCATTTGATTTTTAGCACTACTTGGGATGAGCTTCCTGCTGAGCCTGCTGGAGAATCAGATATTCCTGCTGAATCATGTCATAATGGGTAAACAAGTCTCTTATCTCTTGTGGAATCCTCACCCATGGACCAAATAGAGCTGAGTAGCGTATAGCAGAGAAGTTCTCTTTAGATGTGCAAACCGATCCTCTATTTCTTTTGCTATTTTTATCTAGAGCATGGCTGAACAGTCAGGAGCCATGCAGACATGAATATATGATATTTGTCCATATATGATTGGCTCTACTTACAAGGTGGGAGGACAGCTCCCTGGAGATGGTGGGGCTTCGGATCCAGAGTCCAATAAAAGATCAGGGGAAGGCCGCCCCATTACAGGGGAAGTGGTGGGCTGGGAAGGGGAAGCATTCAGGAGGCGAGACGGATGGGGGCAGAGGAGGGTTCCTCAGGAGAGGAGACCCCCAGCTTACCCAGCTCTTCAACATAAGACTCCGAGACAGGGGCTGACATTCTATATCTGACCATAGGCCTTTACTTGATTCTAAGACCCGTCAGATCCTGCTGTTTCTGCCAAGAAAACTGTGTCTGACAAGACTGCCTTGTGAGCAAGGCCTACGTCAGGCCTGCTGTCAAGGGCCACCAGTGGGAGCAACTGTAGGAGCTGGAGAAGGAACCAAAAGGTGACAGAGTGCTGGCTGTGGGAGTGCAGATAAAGCCTAGGATTTCATCAACTCTCAGGCCTGATGTCAGGTCTCTGTCAACTCTTTTCTTCCTTCTTGTACCCCATTTTCTGGTTATGAAGCAATTCACCTGTCATCTAGAGACTGGACTGCTTTTTCAGTCAGTAATGTCTGAGATTTCGGGAATGTAATTCCTCTGTCCTTCACATACCTGGCAGGGTTCAAAACTTCATCAGCTGATCATTGTGCCTTCGGTGGTCATTGAAGACTTGTCAGGAAAGATTGAAATGCTTGTCTGTGGATTTCTGGGATAGGTTTTTAGGCTTATCACCAACCTACCCCTTAAAACCTTCACTCAGCCACATCATCCACCTACCAACCCACCCCACGTGGCTCCTGGTACTTTATGTGGAATTTTTCCTTATTTCCTTTTCTCATCCCCCTACCCCTATCCCCAAATTTTCATTTATACTTTGAAAGAACTACCATTTTCCTTCTAAGACTAGCCAGTAAACACCTCTTCTGAGAAGCCATTCCATATTCTCTCTGTGGAACTCCCTGTCTGTCTTATTCATTCTCAGCACAGACTGTAGCTTTATCATAGTGCAGACTGCAGATTGCTCTGAGGCTAACATTTAAGGAGCATTAACAGTGTTGCTCATATAACTATTAGTAAAATTAGTATTACAGTGTTAGTTACATTGTGCTGGGCTATTGACTATCTGATTTACTCCCCTCAACGATTGTATCAGGTGAGTACTGTTATTACCCCTATTTTACAGATAAGGAAACTAAGTTTTAGAGATTAAGGGGGTACAGATATGACATATAAACCTAGACATTCTCCACCTGTCTACCCCATTGGCTTGGGAGGTCATAGAATGCAGGAATATATTTTTATAAGATTAAAGAATATCTTTTTATGTCCACTAAAATGCCTTGTATTCCTGTTTTTGCATGGCACTATGATCTTGTTCCTGGATATGCATAACATTTATTGGATTGTTTTCTTTGACTTATGTAAATGGAAAACATTCAGACTTAGGAAAATGCAGTAATCAATGGCTCTAGTGAAAACATTTGCTCATTTAAATTGAAATGTACAGTTTTGACCAATGTACATTTTATGTACACTGTACATTTTAGGGCTTCCTCTAGGGTATACAGAAATAGGAAAATATTTTTGTGGGGTTTTTGTCTCTATAAATATTTGAATCACCCCGAATCAGCATGCCAGCTCCATCTGGCAGCCCAATCTTGTGCAATTCCACTAAAGGAAAACCATCCCAGAGAGTGGAAATGATGGGTTTCAAACAGGAACTGGAGCTCACACAGGACCCAGCTGGGCTCAGGGGGCTCCACCCAGCTGCCTTGACCTGGCCGTCACAGAACAGGACATAAAAATATAGAAAAAAGTGCTCTAAAGCATGGCAAGGCCCTGAGGGAGGGGCCAAGGCAGGATCCTACTTGTCTGGATCTAAAGTGTGATGTTGACTAGAAAGATATGAAAGACAAATAATGGTTACTAATTGAGATAGAAAGCTTTATAGGCATATATCAGACTCTGCATTCAGTAGGTGCTTACATATCAAGCTGCATTCAATAGGTGCTTAATAAATATCAAGGTATCTTGGTATCGTACGAATTATTCTTGAGCTCTACGTTTATAATCAATTTCTTGCTTTTTCACTTACAAGATCCATAACTGGACAAGCAATTAAGTTTTCTGAACCTGTTTCCTCCTGTCTACAATGGGCAGCAAGAGCTCTCTGCCAGGGTCATGTGCAAAAGTGCCATTATGATTATAACAGCCCACATGCATTGAATTTGTATTGTGTGCCAGGCATTGTTCTAAATACATTACATGGATTATCTCATTTATACCTCACAACAACCCTTTGAGATAGGTTTCCTGGTTTTCTTTTTATAGATGAATAAAATGAGGCACAGAGAGATGACCCCACTTGAACCCATGAGTCCACTGCCAGGGTCCTCATGCTGTATCACCTGGCTCAGCTCTTCCCCACCCTGGCTGCATGGTAGATTTATTTGAGGAGATTTTAAAAGGGCCCAGTGACCGGGCATCACCCCTTCAGAAATTTCAATTTAATGGGCCTGAATTGGGGCACAGGCATCGATCCTTCTTACAGCTTCTCAGGTGATGCTCATGGCAGCTAGAGCTGAGTACTAATAGAGAACAGGCGCACAGTGAACTCATGTGGAATCTCAATCAGGTGACTCAACCTTGACAATATCAAATGAGCAAATGTGCTTGAGAGCATTTTAAAACCAAGCGCTTTAGACATTTAAGAAATTTTCAGTCAAGTAACTATTGTTACCATTGGATATTTGTTAAGCTAGTACTTACCCAGGCCTCTGTGTTCATACCACTAACCAGAGTAACAAATATATTGCAGAGCATCCCCTAAGCAGGGGCAGGGCTGGGAGGGCTGGGAGGAGAGGATGGGATACTGAAAGTAGTCTGCTACAGGGGAGAGAAGTATTTTGTCACTGTTAATGTTTAGAACTACCAGGGCATGGTGATAGTATTAAATAAAATACAGATTGACGCTTGGTTGGTTTTATTATTGTTAAAATGCTCTGCAAACAATGTACCCCCTTATTGCCAGCACCTCAGAGGGACCTCCTCATCCTTCCTCCTTGGTAGCTACCTCTTGGAATGTTAATATTGTTGCTTTTAAGTATATTGTTAAAAATGATCAATTAAATGTATATATGTATATATAAATATATGAATAAAATACCCATAATTATATATAAATGATATATACTATATAATGTTAAAATCATACTTATAAATAAATTATGTGTGTATTTAATTATAATTTTATTTATTCACTTTTACTAAATAAATATATGAATGAAGTTATATAAACAAAACTATTTCTCACAACTGTTTGAGAAAAGTACCATTATGTACATTTTATAGATTAAGAACTTAACACAGAATTTTTTAAGTCACTTGCCCGGTGCTTGGAAGCTAGTAATAAGTAGCAAACATTTACTGTGTGATTTTCCTATATTATTTTTTGAATCCTTTTAGCAATGCTGTGAAGAAGTGCTATTATTAGTCTCTTTTAAGAGAGAGAAGGCACAGGAGAAAGATAAAAGGGGTCAAAGTCACAGGATGTTAATTTTTTTCAATCTCACCCAACTAGGCAGTGCTGAGCCAGAACTTGGCACAGGTGGTATGTGTCTGATGCTATGTTCTTAAGCTTATGCCATACTGCCTTTTATGTAAGGTACTAAGAGGTGGAACCCAAACATTTTTTCTTAGAATACTGCCCCCTCCTTTTTACCCTCTCTATGATCCTCTTTGATTCTTTCCACCTTATCTTCAACTTCTAGATTCCTACCAATAATGCACATTGGGACCCCATTTAACCTTGTCACATCAGTACTTCTTTAAGGTTCAACCCTGGGTATGTCACTCAACCTTTCAGAAATTGGACCCCCCTGCCTGCCCTTACATCTGCATCTCCTCCTGTGCCGGGGCTCAGTTAGCCGCATGAACGTCCACTGGTCTTTTGCACTTGATTCCCACTTTTCACCTGGGAATTGTTTTACTGGATCCTCAGGCAGGGACGTGGCTACAGGGCACACAGAGCTAGCATCCAAGCTCTCTTTCCTAATCCCTCTCTATCTCTTAAGTACTTCTTTGCTTGCCACAGTCCTAAATCCTGTGGATTATAGGATTATGGTACTAGGATTATAGTAGATACTATAGTATTAATACTTACTATACTATACTACTATAGAAAAGGATTATTGTACCGGGAAGAATTTGAATCTAAATGTAGTGGCTGTGCGACCTTGGAGAAGGTAGCAAACCTCCCTCCTAGATCATTTCATCTGTAAAATGGGGTTAATGTTAAGACACTGAAAGGGGGAACTAGGTAGAATAATCTGGCAGACAAGCAATCATGATTATATGGGACACACTTCCTTGCAGGAGAGAAGGACATATTGATTCTGCCTGTCTTTCCTTCTAGATTCAGTGTGAGATGGAAGCCTGCAGTTTGGAGATCTGTTTCATTTCATCTGTTTGGGATTAAAAAGTTAATATAATCACTATTATGGAATGAATTGTGTCCACTCCAAATTCATATGTTGAAGCCCTAACCACTAATGTGACCGCATTTGAACACAGGGCCTTAAAAGAGGTAATTAAGGTTAAATGAGGTTGTAATGATGGAGACCTAATCCAATATAACCAATGACCTTAAAAAAGGAGGAAGAGACAGCAGGGATGCCTGGGCACAGAGAAAAGGTCATGTGAGGATGCAGTGAGAAGGCAGTCATCTATAAGCTGAAGAGAGATGAGTCAAGAGAAATGAAAACTGCTGACACCTTCGTCTTGAACTTCCAGCCTTCAGAACTGTGAGAAAATAAACTTCTGTTGTTTAAGCCACCCAATCTGTGCTATTTTCTTATGATAGTTGCAGCAAACTGATATAATCACCTTTGCATTACAAATCCTATTCAAAGGTGATTGTATCCAATATGTTCATTTCATCACTACCTGGCAGCAGCACGCATATGAAAACCATTCAAAGCTAGGCATGGCCATTCTCCAAGTAACTCTCATTATTTCATTGTAAGAAAGAAATGATCATCTTAATTTACATGCAAAGAATTTTATCTCTAATGACCCAAACTGCATAAATATCATCTTTTTGGAAGGAAAAAAATCAGTTTTCTCTTTGTACTGCAAAGAGTGGTCTTCTGTGTCTTTTTCGGGGCCTGACCCTTTAAAAAGACTTTGATGTGTATCCCAATTTTATTTTTGTTATTAAATTCTCTGCCTGGCAGGGATGAAGGTGGAAGCTTATACCATCCTCCCCCTCTTAATTAGACTCAATATTGGGTGACAGATCAAATGATCTAAATTAATAACAATGATAAATTGCCCTCTGATGGCACTTATACATAAAAGGAAACATTTCCATTAAACAAATGTTATGTCATCAAGAAACCCATTAATAGCACTACCAGTGATCATAGCTGTATAATTTTTCTCATCACTGTTAATAACGAGCAAAGTTATAATTGCATATGGAGCTTAATTAAAATTTTCTATCCTATTAATGAGAGCCAGGCTTCAGATCTCCCTTTAAATGGTCTGCGAAATTTAAACCATATTTCCTGAGGTCCAGGTTCTTAGAAGACATGAGAAGGTATGGATAAAGATGAGATTGGATTATAAAGTCTCAATATGTTGCAATTACTAATCATTGGATATTAAAGATAGAATTGGCTTTATATATTATTTAAGTTAGTGCCACTATTTTAAGATGATTTTTATTTTATATATTTATATTTCTTACATAAAACATAATATAAATAATAAAGAAAAATTGCCTATTTCCTAAATAAATAAACCTGTACTTCCAAGTAAACCTGTCTCCTTACTAAATAAACTTTCCATTTTTACATCTTTTCCCTACCCATTCATTTACATATTGTGGCACAGACTAGCCATGTGCTCACCAGGCCCACCTTCCCTTCTTCCTGGTCACTTATCTACATTATATCTTCCAGTGCTCTTTGTCTAGGTGAGGCCAGGGGCCATGTGACTTGCTCTTGCTAATGTTCACAAGCAGAAACCGTGTTTGTCATTATAAGTGCAGGCAGTTAACAGCAAGTAAAGTAAGCCTTCTCCACCCGTCTGCTTCCTCCATCTACCTTCCAAATGAGAAAGATCTAGAAGATGAGGCACTAGGAAGTGGCAGAGCTATTAGTGGGAAGGATTCTGGATCCCTAAATCACTGTGTGGAGCAGAGACCATCCAGCATCCCCCCTACCAACTTTAATTAGACTCTGATATGAATGAGAAATACATTTTTATTAATTTCAACCACTGAGATTTCAGAATGATTTTATAGCACTTAGCCAATGATAATATATATATTTTACCTCATTTCATAAAAAGTTTTAATTTTTTATTCTATTTGTTTCACATTTGACATAGTTATAGTTTCTATATACTATATAGTCTTCTGTGTGCTATAGAGTTATGGTTTTTATGCTTTTATGCTTCTTAAGTGATGTGCTGAACTAACATAACTATTTTTCACATATTATATAGATTGTTCTTATGTTTTCTTCTTTAGAGAATATCTTCATTATTATAACATACTTTCTTTGAATTATTACCAATTTTTTAATAGTCATTTCAGTGTATATTCCCCCTAGCCACTGGAAAGGTTAATAAGAATTCTAAAATTGAAAATTTATTTTTTCTTTTAAAGTTTACTTGACATGAAGTGATACTTTATAATAAACACTACAAATATAAATACATCATATTTCAATATAAAGACATCATAATTTGTGTTTCTTTAATAACTGGGTGAGTTTTCCATTTTTCAAATATATTTGCTTAATACTAATAGCTCCTTTCACAAAGAGAATTTAATTCTGTGCTTTGGGAAGCATACAACTCCTCAATTTAACAGATGACACAACTGAGAAGTGAGGTGATTAGTAAGAGAAGGTGATGTTAAGATAATGACTGTTAGTATAAAATAGATTTTTAATTTAATACAGGAATTTTTCTATTATAGCAAAACCTACATATTTACAAAATATAGTGTGTCATTCTGTTCCTTATGACTATCATCCTGGAAAGAATGATTATGATATAAATAAAATATGCATCTCATCCTAGATCATCCCTTGTCACTTAATAGACAAAATGAATTCAATGAAAGCCTTTGGATGCTCAGTAGAAACACAGATATCATGGTTCACCTAATCCCAGCCATGCATAGAGCCAAATAAAACAATGCATTTTACAATCTAGCCTCATAGGTTTTTTTCTATAATACAGGGATTAATGCATTTAGATGAGTGATAGAGTATTAATGATTGAGTATTAGAAATGGCAGGAAGAGGGGCAGAGACATGATATTTTAGCAATCATGGGTCATCCTGAGCACAGACTTTACCTAGAGAAGTGAGAGATAAGAGGCTGGAAAGAAAAGGTAGAGCAGGTGTAATTCAATTCAATTCACAAGTATTGAGTTCCTACTATGTACCAGTCACTGCTCTAGTTACCAGGTTGATGAGAAACATATCAGATAAAAGTCTTACTTGAACTCCTAATCAAATAAAGGAGACTATGGTTTAGTGATGAAGATCAGATGCTTTGGAATTAGCCTTGGGTTTGAGTCTCAATTCTGATTATGTGGGCTTGGACAAGCTACATAATACCTCGGTGTGACTTTCCTCACTTGTAAATTCAGGATAACTATAGCACATAGGTTTGTGGAGAAGCTAACCTAGGATTTTACCCATGAAGAGCTTAATTCACTTCCTCACACATAGTGTACCCACTAAAATGCTAATATTATTTTTAAAGTATCATTAATTGGAGTGACCAAATGTCAAAATGGTTGCAATATATCATTATTAAATGCGACTGTACAAACACATACAAGATACAGAGTTAGCAAAGAAGAGATCTGGGGATATAGTTACACGGAAAGTAGATTGAATTATTGGTACCATTCTTGACCTCTTCTGTGTCCATGGCCTTTGTCATATGCCTTATGTATTTCATTCTTTCTCCATAGGAAAGTTATATTTTCTTGTCCCTTTATTTTGTTTGAACATATTATTTGTCTTGACTAATGGATGTTAGCAAACATGAGGAAAACAGAAGCTCAAACTGCACTTTACAGAATTGTGCATGTTGCTCTTGCACTTCTGTGAAGCCATGAGGACATGTCCTGCTAACCTGATTGTCCCAGGAGGAAGATGAGAGACACATAGACAGATGATGTAGACCCACACATCTGTAGCTTGAAGCAGAGTTACCTAAGTCCAGCTTAAGTCCCAAACTCATGAGCAAGAAATAAATGCTCATTGTATGCCAATTAGATATGGAAGTTATTCCTTCCACAGTAATGTGGACTGATGCAAGGTAAATGTTCAAGGATGATCCTTTAGAAGAAGTAATTTGTAAGTTGGATTTTGAAGGAGGAATAGATATTTACTAGGCAGAAAAATGGTATAAGGATACTCCAGAAGAAAGAATACATAGTACAAAAATCCTGAGGTATGAAATGCCATGTGTTAGCATGCCAGTATTTAGGCTATGATTGGAGTACATAGGGTTAATAAAAGAATCACAGAAGAAGAGACAATGGATGTAAGAGTTAAGCAGAGACATCCTGATAGCGTTTTGTATGTTAAACAATAAATGGAAAAGGTAATTGAATTATTTAGTAATTTAAATTATGAACTATCTGGGTTGCTTTACTTCTCTGGTGTGTGTGTGTGTGTGTGTGTGTGTGTGTGTGTGTGTGTATGTGTTTTAAGGAGCTTAGATTAAATAAACTCTAAGGCTCCTTCCAGCTGTAACTGCCTATGATTTTATGACAAAATAGTGTCTTTAAATCTTTGTGAAAGTATTCTCTAGATTTTTCTTTTTTGCTATGGGATTTACCAATGGCAACTCAATATATCCTGTGATATCTAAGCGAGCAGTTCATAGTAACAAGTTATATTTCAGCTCACACATACACGACATCCTAAGGGACATTTGAGTTGAAAAAGAGTGTCTGACTCCATAACATCCTTTCCTGGGGTTGACTGACATAGAAACACGATTTCTCAATTTTATGTTGGAATAGGTGATCAGATAGTTCTATGATGCCTCTTTCTAGGGTCTTACACAATCCCCTAATGAACTAAAAATCTAACTGGATCTACACTGTAGGAATAGAATCCTTTATGAGTTCATGACCATAGATAGCCTATTCTCTTTCAGGTTCTCAGGGCAGGATTCTGCAAATCACTGAATTGAATAATTGCTCCCTGAATAGTAAAGTAAACTCATCAGGAGCCCATGAGAAATTAACTCTCATTCTGAAGAGGAGATAAATTGGCCAATTTCCTAGATATTTCCAAAGATAATGGGCACCCTATCAGCCAGCAGCTCTTAAATTTTTTGTCAGAATTTCACTTAAATGAGGCAAAATACAATAAAGACATTTCTCATTTTCCCAATTTCAAAGGTACAAAAAAAATTCTTTGTTTAATTGCAAAGAAATGTTACTGTAGAAGAAAATTTTGGAAGAAATTATATATCCATCTTTTAGCAATGGCGGTGGGCGGGAGTGATGCATCATCTTTTACCTACAAAATCCATGTAGCATAAAGTCTAGTTATTTGAGTTACCAGCAAAATATCCTGATAAATATATATACCACTATGTATGGTAGATTTAAAAAATACTCCACAGCAAACATAATCCATAATTGTAAAATAAAACTCACAGTGTTTTAAAATTGAAAATCAAGAATGTCAACAAGTGAAAGCCATGACGTATGGAGACAACATTGATGATGCATTGACAATCTTGTCTGATCGTATTACTGAAGATCTGCATGTATGTATTGACATCAGGATCTTCACAGAATTGCCAAGAATTGCAAGGCAGAGAGACTTTGCAGAAGTAAGCTCTTGTAATGCCCTGGTTCTAATTTGAATTTCTATTAACCTTTCATAACTAACTTAGGAAGGCAGTTGTCAGCCATAAATCACATTCACCATTGCAAACATGAGTCTGCTATAGGATTGCCTATCATTCACAGCAGAACTGAAAAGAAATTTGTAGCCAAGGAAGAGGATATCATGAGTTCTGTTATAGACTAATTGCCTGATGCTTACTAGCCTCGATTTTTATATGGAAGCTTTGGTATTATATATGAGACTATTATCAATATAAATAATATGTTTTAGTGTAAATAGATTTTGTTTCTCTCAATGGATCACTTAGTGCCAGGAATTAGGAATTTGGGGACTCAATCAAGTACTTACCAAAGATATGTTTTCTTTCTTTCTTTTTTTTAAAAACAGCTTTATTGAGGTACAATTGATATTAAAACAACTTTGCATATTTAATGAATATAATTTGATATTTGGACATATATTAAGCAAATACTCATGACACCATCACCACAATCAAGCCAATAAACATATCTACCACCTTCCAAAATTTCTTTGTGTCTTTGTTTCTTTGTGTGTGTATTAAGAACACAACATGAAATCTATCCTCTAACAAATTTGATGTGTACAATACTGTATCATTAACTATAGGCACTGTAATGAATAAATTCTCCACAACATATTCATCTAGCATAATGAAACTTTGTGCACATTGAACAACTCTCCATTAATACAGTCATCACCTGAGACAGAAGAAGAGACCATCACTAATTACTCAACTAAGTATCAGAAATATTTTACCTATGCTATTGTTTTATCTATGCTATTGTGTTTATACTTTTAACCATTTTATGAGACATTTATTATTTATCCCAATTTATAGATTGGGAGGCAAAGGCTCAGAAAGCTAATTAATTTGTTCAAGTTTATACAACTAGTAAATAATGGAGCTGGGATTCAAAACAGCATCTTTTTGTTTCAAAGGCCTGTTATTTTCATATCATTGTCAGAAAGGTTACAGACATCCTTCCCCAATATTTAGGACATATACTTTCCAAACACTCTCGTCATCAGTGTGATAGATTTGCCCATAATCCTATCCATGGGCTGGGGACTACAGCAGCATGACCTGTAGGGCGATGATGAATGACCCACATTAAGGTTTAGCATATAATGTGAGTGTGTCATGAGATTTTTGGAAACAGAATTTACTAATTTCAGCCTCCCCATGTGGTAACACAAAGAAAAAATGTTTTGTCTGTCTTCTTTTAAAAAAATCAAAGCAGTGGAGAACTTGGTAAGTATCATCAACTAATCCTTTGAAAAGAAGACCAATGAGAGGAACACTTAGCTTCCTGGGGATATGATGAAATTTCAAAGCCAGCAATATCACATTTTATCTCCCCTAATCCCATAGGTCTATCTCACCCAGGAATGTCACTGGAGAATGCTGATGTTTTTGGGAGCAGAATATCAAAGAATAGGCAATGAATAAGTCATAAAAGTGGAGAAAATCCTTAGCCACTTTGCTTTTGGAGTATGATGCTCCAGGGGCAGCTCTACAGGAAGACAGGTGAAAATAAATATCTCGCTCCTGTGAACATAGCACTAGGAGCCCTGCCAGTAATTTATGTGCATAAGTGTCTGTAATTACACATGTTCATACATATTCATTCACATGCTCCTAATTTTAGAGAACAGAGAAGTGAATAAATTGATTAGTAATTTGATTGTATTTGATTCAGCTGGCTCTCCATGTTCCCTATAAAGGTCCCAGGGTAAGTTTCCACTAATAGAGAATTCAGCCAGAGACCTTGGGGAGCAGTAAATTGATGATGGAGTAATTGAGTCATTTGTTTATTAAGCATTTTATTTATTTAACAATTATGCCCTACTATACGCAGGTACTGTGTTAGGTACAGAAGACACCCAGTTTGATAAGTGATTGGGTCTGCAACTTCTACCTCTGCGGGGAAGTCAGTCTAGTAATGAAGGTACTGACTACAGGACAATGTGGCCACATGCTAAAGGTATCCAAAACAGGCTGGAGTATCAGGAATGATTTTCTAGAGATGGAGAAGCCTGTGCTGCTTTTTGAAGGAGGATTAGGAGTTATCTGGATGATGAAGCATTGGAAGGCATTCCAGGTAGAGAAACAACAATAAAAAGAGTCTTTTACGTTTCTAGCAATTTTGTACCGTTAGAAGGGAATGAGGAGGGTGGTTGAAAAAGAGGCTCCAGTTGCCAGGAAAGGTCAGATGGTGAATGGTCTCTTGTGATAAGTTAAAGAGTTGTAGTTTATCTCTCCTAAAAACTAGAGTGAGGCCTGGGAAGTTTTTAAGGGGTGACAGACTAGATTTCCATCTCATAAACGACAGTCAGGTTTCTCTGTAGAGGGTGAAATGGATTTGGCACAGACTCTGGGCAAGCAGTTGCATTGGAAAGCTATTGGAGAGACTCACACAAGGAACGATACAGCTCAGAGCTTAATTCATAACAGTAGAGACAGAGAGAAGAAGGGTAAGATTTGGTAGATAAGAGGCAGGTGAAAATTGTGCAACTTGGAAATACTATGGTAAATAAGGGGGATGTGGGGTAAACGAGCTTCTGTTTAGGCAAGTGGAGGATTGGGATGCTGTTCATGAGGAGAATCCAATGATAAGGACAGTTTGGGGGAGGAATGTGTATCTAATTAGTTTAGGGATGTGATAAATTAAGAAGATAAGTCACAGAATTCATGTGGAACTAAGGCTTAGCCACACTGTCAAACTCCCAACAATCAGCACACAGGATATAATCTATTTTTCATTCTGGTAGAGGGCTATTTCCAGACATCTGTTCCTTTGGACATGGCTTTGCTTCTGCTTGGAATGCCTCATCCTCCTCCCTTTGCCTCCTCCCCAGACAAGCACATACTTCAATGTTAAGGATTGTCTCAAATGGGACTTTCCCTGTGAAGGCTTCTATCCTCCTACCTCCCCATCCACAGCCCGCTTCACTGCCATCCTCACTGCCCTGGAAGATCTGAGTGCTACCTGTACTTTAGTCCTCATCACATTACATAGTCAGTATATGTGCACATGTTTGTCTCTCCTGACACACTGAGAGCTCCCTGAAGGCAGGGGGAATCCATCCCTTATTCACCTTTGTAACCTCAGCGCCTAACAGGGTCCAACACCTAAAGGGCCCCCAACAAATGTTTATTGAATTATATTCTCTCTCAGTCAGTTTTTCCCTTTCCTTGAATCCTTTTCTTACTGGGCATCCTAGTTTCACAGATGATGGGTCCATAGCTTTCCAAGTGAGGAAAGCTTGGGGGGGGGGAATTACACTTGATTTGCTAGTTTACCTGGTAGCTCTTCCCCTGGGAAATGGTGGAGTGGGGTGGCATAGAGCTCAAATCTTTTTCTCACATTGGGTGGGAGGGATCCTACAAGAAACCATTAGGACAGAAAACAACATTCTTCTAGTTTGATACAATTCATTCCCCTGTTTCCAGTTTCCTGGATCTCTGCGCTTGGCAAGCAGCTATAGTGACAGAGATCTCAGGAGCAAAGGCATCCCTCTGAGCCTGGCCTTGGGAGACATAGACTCAGCCTCTATGACTTACAGCTCAGGTGATAGGCTTCCCCTTGTAGAATTCTGACTTGAAACCTTACTGAACTACTATGTTAGAGTGCCAATTTTCCCCAGCTCCACCTGGCTGCCCATGAAGATCACTTGCAGAGGAACCCACTAAGTTTTCAAACTAAAGCAGACCCATCTGGACCCCACTGGTAACAACAACTTGCTTGGCTGCAGTAGGTTGTCCCTACACAAAGTCTGGTCTTGGGTACTCTCTGCATAACGATCAAAGACTTGGAGGTAAGCAGCCCTGGGTTGATGACAGCAGGCTCTAACCCTGCCCATGCACCCAGTCCCACAGATACTGAGTCTTCCTAACCAATTGTTCTTCTACTTGGGGTTAGGTTTTGGGGAGGATTAGACCATTTGGCACCTCTGTCTGCCAGTTTCTCACAGAGAACCTGTGCTCTTGGGAGTTCGGTTGTAAACTCAACCTGTTTTTGAGGTGTCCCCAAACTGTGCCTACTTCAGGTATCTCAGCCTCATGACCGAGCTTTGCTTCTCATAATAGATTATATAATCCAGACTCTATTCAATAGCCATATTCCCTCTTATTGTGATAACTGCTTTAATGTGCTTTCTATCCTCCTATTTTGGCCTGAATATTCCTAAGACTCTCATATCTTTTCACACTGTTTGTAAAAACTGACAATGCTTTGGGAACTCTAATCTTGGATTCAGCATGACCTCCTCCTGCCATCCTGATTGTATATCATCTCACCTTCCCCCAGCCACACCCTGGACAGGGCTGTTCCAAGGGCTCCGTCAGTTTACACTGGCTTCTGTTTGCTTGTGTTCTCTCTGCTACCGCAGAAGCCTCTAACAACAGGCAGAGCAGCCAGTGCCAACACCTGCCTCTTTTCTTTAGATATACAATAGCCACCATTTGTTGTTGGTTCATTTATTACCCTGGAGTTGGTGGAATGAATGTATGAAGTGAGAGCAGAGGCATTTGTTCTGGAAGGGAGCCAGGGAAGCTGATTCTGTCATCTCTTCATTCCTGAGCCATGCTGTGCAGAAGCCAGGCTGCTTAGCTTAGGGGGGATATAGAGAACATCCAAATGACAGGCAATAGGCTATGGAATTACACTGCCAAGACCCAATATCCTGGGCTTTAGGAAAGCCTCTAGGAGGTGTGCAAAGACAATAGGGAAATGGAGAAATCAGCTGGGCCTGAGATAACAGAGAGAAGGAGATGTTAGGAGGGACAGACATGTGGATTAACTTTGCTTGAGATGTATTTGCCAAGACCATGCTGAGTTTCAGAGCAGTACAGGCTCACAGAAACTCAGAGCTGGGAAGATTGTGAGATCATGTTAGAGAAGGCGACATGGAACTGGTGGGCAACCTAAATAAGTTAATAAGTAGGGATGATGGCAGGCAATGGGTGGTACCTCCCCACACAGACTTTGGTACTGTGCAGTAAGTTGGTTCAGTATTGTGAGATCTTCACAGTTTTCAGGAAAAGCCAGAAAGCCAGATTTTATGTGAACTTTTATGACTGCTAAATGGTGTCAAATAATTAAAATTGTTTTTAAATATAGCAAAATCAAAACACATCTTTGTGCTGGATGTAGCCTCCAATCTAAATGAATCCTGAATTTTTTAGGCGTAATAGCTGAAGCCCAGGGAATAAGTGGATTTCTCATACATGCACACACTCTTCTCCTAAAAAATGATCTTAAAATGAATTTATAGGGCCTATGTGAGTAAAATAGCAAATCTTTACAGTGACGCATAAAAGAAGATGGGGACGAATGCTCATGCAAGAGAAACCATATTGTAACAGATGTCCCCCAAGTTAATCTATAAATTCAGTGGCTTACTTCCAATTCAGTACATTAATAGAATACTAGTAAAAATCTCAATCACATTTTGGATGTGGTGTAGGGGAGGTTATAAAACAATTCTCAGTTTCATTTGGAGAAATGAAGTACTACCTGCTAAATATATTCAGAATCCAATCATTTCTTTCTACCTCCTTCAGTCCAAGCATCCACATTCCTCGTGTGGATCATTGTAACAAGCTTTGTGCTTTGATCCTTTCTCCTTTTGGTCTGTTTCCCACACAGCTTCCAGTGCAGTCCTGTTAAAATGTAAGTTACATCATGTCACCTTCCTGATCAAAATCTTTCAATGGATTCCCATCTTTTAGAGGGTAAAAACGAAATTTTCCCAGTGGCCTTCAGTGACCCATATGATCTGAACCCTGCTATGGGGCTTTCTTCTCTCCTACTCCTCTAGTGCCCTCTTAGTCTAGGAACACTGTTCTCCTGGTGTTCTTCAAAGACACCCTGTATGTTCCAGCCTCAGGGCTTTTGCACTTGCAGTTATTGCTTCCTGGAATGCTTTCCCTCCAAATGTCTACATGGTCCACTCTCTCACATCCTTTGGTATTTACCCCACATGTCATCTTCTCAGTGAGACCTTTCTTGTCTATCCTATTTAATATCCTAAGCTTCTTCCCTCAGATACCAATTACTATTTTACTCTGCAGTAATTACTAATATCATGCTTTCAACATACTATATATTTTATTTTTGTAAACTAATTAAGGACAAAGAGTTTTATCAGTTTTGTTTATTGCTGAATTCTCAATGCAAATGCTTGGCTAACAATATGCACTCAATAAATATTTATTGGATAAATAGTGAAGAGAAACTTATACTATAAGACACTAAAATTTACTATAAAGCTAAAATAATTTAAAGGGCATGGAATAAGTGGAATAAAAGAAAAAAAATCCCAGGAGAGACAGATTCTAAATAACAATTTAGAATATATTAAAAGTGGCATATTTTTTATGTAGGACTGGTAGAATCTGAAGACTCATTTCAATCAATGGCATTTAGTGAACTAGCTAGGAAAAAGGATGAATCACTATTCTATAATATGCATACATCAAAATATATGACAGATGGACAAAATATTTACCTAAAAATGATCTTAAACCGCAAAGAAAAGCCTAGGCCAAGATGGCTTTATTGGTTAATTCCACCAAACATTTGAAGAAGAATTAATACAATTCTTTAAAACTCTTCCAAAAAATAGAAGAAGAAGGAACACTTTTTAACTCATTCTATGAGATCCGTTTTACTCTGATACAAAAACCAGACAAAAACATTGTAAGAAAATACAACTATAGACAAATATCTCATAAACAAGATTATGCACCATGACCAAGTAGATTTATCCCAAGAATGCGAGGGTGTTTAAAATCCAAAAATAAATTAATGTAACAAATCTTACTAATAAAATAAAAGACAAAACCAACATAGTAATCTCAAAATACACAAAGCTTTGAAAAAATCCAATACCTTTTAATGATAAAGCACTCAAAAAACTAGGAATATAAGGGATTTTCCTCAATTTGATAAAGGACATTTACAAAAAATCTCTACAGCTCACATCATATTTACCCATGAAAGACTAGATGCATTACCCCTAAAATCAAGAAGAAGACAGAGATGTCATATTTTATCAATACTATTTAACATTGTATTGGAGGTTCTAGCCAGGGCAATTAAACAAAAAACAAAAAACAAACAAAACAAAGAAATTAAAGGCATCTAGATTAGAAAGAAAGAAGTAAAGTTATCTCTATTTGCAGATGATACAATCTTGTATATAGAAAATCCTTAGCAGTCTAAACTATTAGAATTAGTAAACAAGTTCTGCAATGTGGCAGTGTACAAGATCAATATACAAATACTAATAGTATTTATATAACCTTGCAATTAACAATCTGAAAGTGAAATTAAGAAAATGATGTAATTTATAGTAGCACCAATAAGAATTAAATATTTAAGAATAAATTTTAAAAAAGTAGTACGAGACTTGTACTCTGAAAACTACAAAATGTTGTTAAATGAAATTAAGGAAGCCCTAAATAAAGGGCACAATATCTTATGTTCATGGATCAAGAGACTTAATATTGTTCAGATAGTAATCCTTCCTAAATTGATCTACAAATTCAATATAATCCCTATCAAAGTCCCAGCTATCATTTTAGTAGAAATTAACAAGCTGATTCTAAAATTTATATGGAACTACAAAGGACCTAGAAGAGCCAAAGCCATCTTGAAAAATAAGTACAAAGTTGGAAGAGTCATATTTCCCAATTTCAAAACTTACTACAAGTGGACTGGCATAACGGTAGTCCTGGAGATCAGTACAGTAGAACTGAGAATCCAGAAGTAAACCCTTACATATATGATTAAATTTTTTATTGTAGTAAAAACATTTAACATGAGATCTACACTTTTAACAAATCTTTAAGTGTATAATACAGTATTATTAACTATAGATATAATGTTGCACAGCATGTTTCTAGAATTTATTCATCTTGTGTAACTGAAACTTTACCCATCGAATAACAACTTCCTGTTATTAACAACAGCCCTGACAACCATCATTCTACTCTCTGCTTCTATGAGTTTGACTATTGTAGACACCCCATGTAAGTGGAATCATGCAATATTTGTCCTTCTGTGACTGGGCTTGTTTCACTTAGCCTGTTTTCAAGGTTTATCCATATTGGTGTATATTGCAGGATTTTCTTTTCTCCTAAAGCTGAAAAATATTCCATTTTATACCACATTTTTAATCCATTTTCTATCCATGGGCATTTAGGTTGTTTCTAAATATTGGTTATTATGCTATATCAATTTTTGACTAAGATGCCAAAACTATTAATTAGGAAAAGAATATTATTTTCAACAAATAGTGCTGGAATAACTGAATATTCACATGAAGAAAGAAAGTTGGACCCCTTCCTTGCACCACACACAAAAATTAACTCAAAATGCATCAAAGATCTAAATGTAAAAGCTAAAATTATAAACATTTTAGAAAAATAATCTTCATAATGTTGGTTTTGGCAAAGCTTTCTTGCATAACACCAAAATCACAAGTGACAAAAGAAAGAGATAGATAAATTGGACTTCCTCAGAATTAAAAACTTTTATGCTTCGAAAGACATCATCAATGAAGTAAAAACACAATCCACAAAATAGGAGAAAATATTTCTAAGTCATATTCTGAAAAGGTCTACTATCCAGAATATGTAAAGAATTCTCAAAAAGATGAATAACTCAATTAAATAAAGGTTAAAGCATCTGAGTAGACATTTCTTCAAAGAAGATATATAAATACAAATGGTTAATAAACACATGAAAATTTATTAAAAGTCATTAGAAGTTGAAGTGAGGTGCCACTGTGTATATACCAAGATGGTCATAATAAAGAAGACAGGTAATAACATTGTTGATGAGGATGTGAAAACACTGGATCCTTCATACTTTGCTGGTGTGAATGTAAAATGGTGCAGCTTCTTGGAAAAGAGATTGGTAGTCCTTCAAATTGTTGAACACAGAGTCACTGTGTGACCCAGCAACTCCACTCCTGAGTATGTATCCAAGAGAAATTAAAACCTAAGACCACACAAAGCTTATATACAAACATCCATAGCTACAGTATAGTGCAAACAAACCAAATGTCCATCAACCGATGAATGGCTTAAGAAAAGATACTTTATCCATACAATGAAATACTATTAGTTAATCAAAAGGAATGAAATATTGATACATGGTAAAATGTGGATGAATCTTGAACACGATGCTAAGTGAAAGGAGACAGTCACAAAAGACCAATATTGTATAAATCCATTTATATGAAATGTTCAGCTGAGGAAAGTCTCTTGAAACAGAAAGTAGCTTAGTGGTTGTCTAGGTCTGGGATGGGATGGTGCACGTATGTGGGGCGGGGGTGAGTTGCGAATGACTGCTAAAGGTTATGGAATTCCTTTTTTGAGTGATAAAAATCTTCTAAAATTGATCATGGTGATGGCTGCACAACCCTTTGAATACATTAAAAACTATTAAATTGTGCATATTAAATAGGTCATTTGTATTATATGTGAATGATATTTCAATAAAGTTGTTAAAAATAATCTTGTAAAAGGTATGCCATGAAGGTAAAATGTCTAATTGCTTACCAAGGGCTTTTACACATACATTATCTCATCCTTTCCTCCATCAAGCAGGAGAATGTGCTCTGGGGACATGGGATTACCTCATTGTGCAGAGGAGAAACCCAAGTTTCAGGGTAGCCATATATCCAAGGTTACTCCATGAGTAAGCAAATTATCTAAAAATGAGGACTTTTGGCTTAACATTTTATTTTATCGCCTTCTCTATTTCTTCTTGTCTTTTTGATTTCTATTTTTAGACCTGACCTCTGATAACTTCTGATCGGCCCTATATTCTCTGCACTTTTTTTCACCAAGACCAGCCCTTTTATTCATTAACTCATTTATTCATCCATTGTAAAATAGGAAGACTGCTCTCTCAGCTGTGCCAGAAATCTGACTTCCTTCACATCATGAATTTTGAAAATTCTAAAAGTGATGGTTTTTCATGAAAAATACCTTCTGGCCTCCTGTTCATTATGGAGTCAAGCTCTAGCTCTGCTGGCTGATCTAACTGTCAGGAGAGGTAACCTCATATGGCCTTGTCTGGATGTACTTATTTCATTTCATGGCTTCTTTCTTAAAGTCTCACCTCAATGACACTGTGTCTAAACTGGTTAGTCTGACAGTATGCATCCACATATCTCTAATACTCTCAAGAACCTATGCTCAAGTACTTCTTTTTTTTCTTTCTTCTCCTTCCTTCCCTCTTTCTTTTTCTGTATTTTTTAATTTTTCTAATAAATATTTGAGGAATAGATGAATGAATAAATAAATGAATGGACATCTGGCACACAGGATTTTAAGAAGGAGAATGGCAAGGCTAACTTTTTCATTTAGGGCATTGTCTCTAGTGGCAGAAGGGAAGATACACTGGGTAGAGAAGAAACCAAACACTGGGAAATTATTTAGTGGACCCTTATTATTTTTGGTAGTCAGATATGACTATTTATTTTGGTGATTGAAGGTCTTTCAAGGTATCAAAGTGTCAGCCATTCAGAGCATCAGAAATTCAAGTTAAGTTTCTTGTGGTTTGATTTCTAAGATCACTAACCTAGAAACTGGCAATAAAGCTCCCACTCCCAGAGCTTACTACATTGATTCGTTTATTTGGCAAATACTTGTTTAGCGTGTACTCTGTTTTTGGCATAGTGAAACTGGATATGCAGTGGTAGAAAAAACAGTCATAGTTCTGAATACTGATCTAGCAACAGACAACAGGTAAACCAGCAAATAAATATGAAAGTGAATGCGTGAATGGATTCCAGTTATGTGGACTGGAAGTAAAGGTCTGTAAAAAGGAGCAATGGGAAAATGAAATGAGTGAAATTAGGAAGGGAAGCCAAAGAAAGACAAGCCTTGAATGGCAAACAGAGCCAGTGGTGATGACGATGTTCACAGTGCTAATGTTAGTAGCAATGCTTTGTGTTCAGATAATACTGCTACCCTTTCAAGGTATTTGCATAACTGTTTAATTCTTGCACCTTTTTGAAGTGAAATGTGAGTAGTACAAAAAAGTAAAATGAGTTATCTGATCACAGAGTTGCCAGTGGCAGAAGTGATGTTAGAACCATCTTTTGTGAGAGTATCTCTAAATGTGTCACTGCAGAGCCATTTGTTAACAAAAATCTCATAATCTCACATGTAAACCTATTCCTCTCTCTGATCCTACATGATCACTTCCCTCTATTCCCCTCTGCCCCGCCAGGGCAAAGTCTCTGCTCCAAGGAATATAGTTTGGACATTTACGTATGTTATGCTTGCTATGGGCATGAGATATTGGGAAATTAATTTGTCATGTAAGTCTAATAAATATACTTAGTACTCTGGCCTATATTCAACCTTATATTTTTCACTGAAGCATTGCTAGAAAAATGTAATCTAATAAATTTAATATTGCTTGATCTCCATTCGATCAAATAGGGCTGTTTGGCTAGTCATAAGGGAGAAAAAGTTCAAGGAAACCTACTGATATCTCTCCCTGTGTTTGGTGAGATCTCTTCAACTTGCTCTGGCCAAGTTGACCAGGTGCTGGGATGTGCCAGCTGTCCCACTGTGCTCACTGACATTTCCTTTTTTCTGGTTGCTGCATCAGCCTATGTAGAGTTCAACATTTTCAAGTCAGAGCATTTCTTCCTAAGCCCAGGAAAATCGATACTTTGGAGCTCCTCTGGGAACAAGCCCCACACAGCAGTCCCTGGCACAGCATTTCTCAATTTCCTATGGACAGATGATTATTTCCATGGATAGATTTAACCTGTTTAGGGAAAAAGCAATCTTTGCTAGCCCCTCTTCAGATTGGCATCCTCATCTGGCTCCCTCTTTGTTTGATCCATAGGAACACTATCCCTTCCTATCTTTTGAAAAGTGACTTCATGACATCTTTTCCATTTGGGTTCCTCTCAAATTGAATGCTCAGACTACCTCCAAATCACTCTGCCAGAGATATTAGATTTTCTCTATCTTTCTGCTCTGAGAACTTGGGCCAGCCAGCAGCTCCTGAACCAGCTGCCATCCTCCTATCCCATTAACTACCTTGGATCTTTTCAGTAGCATTGGAACAGGCATGAAAGTTAGTGTGTAGAGCAGGCTTTGCAGTGGAACACAGTTGCTTGATGCCCACATGCTGTGGTCAGAAGGCCATGTCTCCCACCCCAGTGTGCTTGCTGGGTGTCTATGAACTTCCAGGACTTAGCTCAAAAGGTCTCTGTGCTGGGTTTGATAGTGCCCCCCTTCCCCAGTTCATGTTCAACTGGAATCTCAGAGTGTGTTTTAATTTAGAACAGGTCTTTGCAGATGTAATTAGTTAAGATAAGGTCATGTTGGATCAGGATTGGCCTTAAATCCAATGACTGGTGTCTCCATAAGGAGACCATGTGAAGACAGAGACATACACAAAGGGGCAATGGCTGGATGATGGAGACAGAGATGGGAGTGATGCCTCTGCAAGCCCAGGAAGCCTAAGATTGCCAGCAACCACCAGAAGTTGGGAAGAGACAAGGAACGATTTTTCCTTAACAGCCTTCATAGGGTACATGGCCCTGCCATCACCTTGATTTCAGATTTCTAGTCTCCTAAGCTGTGAAAAAATAAATTTCTGTTGTTTTAAGCTACACAGTTGGTGCTAATTTGTTTACAGAAGCTCTAGGAAACTAATACAGTCTCTTTTCCTCTGAGGCCTTTGTGACCACTCTAGGTAGAGCTGAGAATTTCCTTCCTAGAGTTCTGTGCTGGTTATTTTACATTTTCTTTTCTATGCCCTTTTCCTATTCCCTGAGATGCTGACATAGGTGGAGTATCACCCACATCCCTTGCTCTCTGGTTGCTGCTGGGCTTGGTCAGTGGGAGCCCTGAAGAGATCTGAGGGAGAGAAGAGAAAGAAATGGAGGAATTCATTCATGAGGCTCCTTCCTGCTGCAATGACCTTTTGACTTGGCTGCCTCCCTCTGCAGCTACAGTTTTTTTCAATTAGCCTTTCTTCCATGGCTCCAGCTCTCAAATGGGCTCCAGTAATACAATATCCTCCCCTTGACCCTTTAAATCTAGAGTGGTAACTGTTGCTGGTCCTGGGTCCTCAACAGCCCCTGCAGATGTCCTCAACCCTGCCTACAACTCTGCAAATATTTCCATCATTAAAAAGTCTCTTCATATCCATCCTAGTGGAGTGTGTTGACACAGGAACCTCTCTACCCTCTGCTGTTGGAGGACTACAGAACACTTACCTGTGCCTAAGTCTGTCCCTCCCAGACTATGGGCCCCCAAACACAGACATCCTAGAACCTAACAGTCTTAGCATGTCTCATAGTAATTGCTTAGTAAATAAATCAATAAATGAATACATGAGGCGGAAGCTCTTTTACATTCTGAAGGTGCCTGATTTAGAAGTTCATCTCCTTGGGCTCCTAGCAATGGCAAGCTGGATTTTGGAGATACATGGCAGAGTATACTGTCCAGATAATAAAAAACAATTGTTGCAGCCCACAACATTCACAGAGTGATACTGCATATATCATGTCATTTGACCTTCATCACAACCTTATGAGACAGCAGAAAAAGCAAGATATTATCTCAGGACTCAAAAGAGATAACGGGCCCTCAGAAATTAAATATATTGCAATTAAGCAATGATCTCTTGATCATTACTTAAATAATCTATGTTTGATTAGTACACCGTAAGCATTTTCAGTAATAAGAGAGATCCACAAACAAAAGCATTTTATCCTGAAACAAATATAGTACTGTAGCTGGCAAAAAGAGACTATCTTTGAAGGGAGATACTATTATTCATGTTTCTTCATCCATTCACTTTCTGTTCGCCTCCTATTCTTTTGGTTGAGAATTGAAAAATAAATAAGTAGGAGTTACTAAGGGAGGGGACCGAGGATTGGGGTGAAGTGTATTTTATGCAGAAGGAGTAGCTCATTCCAAAATTGAAACAAAGATTAGATACTTTGAAGAACCAAAAAAGCCTAGAGCAGCTAAAATTTGGTTTTGGGGTGGGAGTCATAAGCCTGGGGAGTTCTTGCAGGCTCCACTGTACATGGATGCTCCCAGCCTCCCAGTGTGGAGAGGAATGCAATTGATTATTCTCCCTTCTGCCTGGAGTCTGTGCAATGAACTGTTAAGAAGAAATAAAAAATTTAACAAAATTATAAGTATGGGGAGGGATCTTCAAATTTTTAATTATAAAACATTAGTTTTTTATTATGTAGTTGACCCCTTGGGTGTTTGGAAATAAGATGAAGAAACTACACTGAAAATGCTGGAAAATTAGTCATGGCTGACTGCATTTTTCATAATTAATTTTAATAAACAGAGTAGAACTAGTGTCCTCAAAGAAAAGGTTGCTGTATCATGTCAAGAATCAGTTGAATAAACAAGAGAAGAATTTTAGGATCTGAGACATGTAAGTGACATGGTAGGATCTATATGGCCCAAAGTGAAATGGAGATTAGCAGCTGCAGTAGTCAGGGTCCTGGTGGGGCATATGGGTCACTCTGAAGGCTTATTGAAGAGTTTAAAGAAAGGATTCTTTATAAAAGAGTGCATAGGATTAGGAGCCCATAACAGATGGGCAGATGGTGATGCGCTTTTATGGTATGAATGCTTTTTCCCCTCCAAAAATTTATGTTGAAACTTAATACCCAATGCAACGGTGTTGGGAGGTGGGAAGGTTTTATAAGTGTTTAGGTCATGAGGGCTTGGTCCTCATGAATGGATTAGTGCTATTATAAAAGAGCTTAACAGAGAGGTGTTTTTTTCCCCGCCATTCTGCTTTCTGCCATGTGAGGATGTAACATTCCTCCCTGCCACAGGATGCAGTGTTCAAGGCACCATCTTAGAAGCAGAGATTGGACCCTCATCAAACCTACCAGCACCTTGATCTTGGACTTGCCTTGATCTTGAGGAATAAAATTCTGTTCTTTATTAATTACTCAGTCTGTGGTATTCTGTTATTGAAGTACAAGTGGACTAACATAGAAATAGGTACCAGAGAAGTAAAGTGTTGCTAAACTAATACCTAAAAATGTGGAAGCAGCATTGGAAGCAGGTAATGGGTAGACGTGGAAATAGTTTTGAAGTGAATGATGGGTAAAGATTGTATTGCCATGAAAACAGCATTAGGGCAATTTTTCTGAAGGCTCAGAAGAGGTGAGATATAAGGGCAGCCCCATTCTTCTTAGAGATTACTTAAGTGGTTATGAATAGAAAATTGGTAGAAATACAGAAAGTGAAGACTATTCTGATGAGTCTCAGATGGAGTGGGGAACAAGGCATTGGAAACTTGGGGAAGGGCCATGGTTGTTATAAAGTGGAAAAGGACTTGACTGAATTATGTTTGTATCTCAGGACTTTGTGGAAGGCAGAACTTAAGAGTGAGGAACTAGGATATTTGGCAGAAGAAATCTGTAAGCAGCCAAGTGTTCAGAGTGCTGCATGGCTTATCTTAATTGCTTATAGTAAAATGTGAGAGGAGAGAAACAATTTAAAGACAGACTTTATAGTTAAAAGGGGAACAAAACATAAGATTTATAAAATTCTCATGCTGGCCACGTTAAGAATAAAAATAATGTGTTTGGAAGAGAAAACCAGAGATGTGGCAGAGCGACCATTTGATAAGGATTATTAGTAGGAAGGAAGCCAGAATCTATTCATCAAGATAATGGGAGAATGACCATACGGACATTTTGGAGATCTTCAAGGTTTCCCCTTGCATCACAGGCCCAGAGTGCTATGGTCTTGAGGGCAGAATGGTGGGGGAAGGGCCCAGGGTGTTTGTGGGACTCTGGGGCTTTCTGTCCAGGGCTTTTATTCCAATGCCTTATTTCTCACTCCGTCTGAGACCTCATCAGAACAGTTTTTGCTGTCCGTATTTCTACCAATATTCTGTTTATAACCACTTAAGTAATCTCTAAGAAGAATGAGGTTGCCCCTATAGCTCTCCTCTTCTGAGCCCTCAGAAAAATTGCCCTAATGCTGTTTTCATGGCAATAAAATCTTCATTGAGCATTCACTTCCAAATTGTTTCAGCCACCTTGGATCTCTGCTCCCTGCATTCCACTGCTGCACTCTTTGGCCACCCCAGTTGTGGCTCAGGCAGGTCTAGGTGCAGCTCAGGTCACTCCTCTGGAGGGTGCCAGCCATGATTCTCTGCTCTACAGAGTGCATAGTTAGCACACAGTGCTAACTTTCAAGGCTCAGAGAATGCAAGAGCTATGAAGGTGAGATGGAGCAGGGACTCCTCTTAGGAGCCTGCTGGGCTCCCCCTGTTTCCCAAAGCATGGATATAAAGAAAAATTTGAGTTCCTTCGAAGGAAATTCCAGGCACTTAGCTATTCCTGCAACCAACAATTAGGGAAGTAAATGAATAACCAGCTAAGCAAGAAGATAATAATAGTTTGAACAATAGCCACCCAAGTAAGTCAGAGCCATGAGATATTTGGTTCCCTATAGAAACTAAAGATAATATCTTGACATATGTCCTTGAGTTGTTTTTCAGAAATCAGGATCCCACCCAGTGGAAAATGCTGACAGAAAATGTCACATAGACCTTCAGACAGACTGAAAGCAGAAGATAGATAAGTAAGTTCTGGATATGCCCCAGCCTTACTTTGGATGCTCCCTCATCATTTGCCTTTGAAAACCCTTGCTTGTAAGCCTTCAGGGAGTTTGGGTCCTAAACATTAGCTGCCCATTCTTCTTGCTTGGCACCCTGAAATAAATGTCTCACTTTGTCTCGCTGTAAAACCTGGTGTCAGTGTTTGGCTTTTTCTGCATGCTGGATGAGCAGGCCCACATTTGGTTCGGTAATAGAGGTATGGCTGCCTCCACTTAGATTTCAAAGGATTTCTTGGGCAACCTTGGGGCCTGGGTAGAGAATTGCCACAAGGGTGGGACCACCAGGGAGTCCCCACTAGGGCAATGCTTAATGGGGCTGTGGGGATAGGGCTCCCCCTGAGACCCCAGAACTGCAGTGCTACCAGTGTGCAGTGCCAGCCTGGGAAACCTACAGGCATGTGACCTCAATGTGTGTGATTTGAAACGTGGGCTATGATTAGAAAAGTCATGGGGGTGGAGGTGTCCAAGGCCTTGGAGGCCCAACCCCATCCCAGTGTGTCCAGGAGATGGGACATGGAGTCAGAGAAGATTCTTCTCCAGCTTTAAGATTTAACATTGTATGCCCTGTTGGGTTTTAGACTTACTTGGGCCTTGCTAATCCTTTCTTCTTCCCTATTTTTCTTTTTTGAAATG
The DNA here is from genome assembly GCA_963575035.1 of Avahi laniger. Lineage (NCBI taxonomy): Eukaryota > Metazoa > Chordata > Mammalia > Primates > Indriidae > Avahi > Avahi laniger. The sequence goes on along the minus strand of CAUYSK010036766.1, from coordinate 13,314 downwards.
GATTATCTGTCCTGTGCCTATTCCACCATTGTATTTTGGAAACATATAACTTATTTGATTTCACAGGATTCTAGCTGTAGGGAAATTTGCCTCAGGGTAAATTATGTCTTGAGTCTTCCCCACATCTAATTTAGATGAGACTCTGGACTTTAGACCTGTGAGTTAGTGCTGGAACAAATTGAGACTTGGGGCTACTGGAATGGAATAAATGTATTTTGTATATGGGAAGGACATACATTTTTTTGGAAGGGCAGGGATGGAATGTTATGGTTTGAATATTTTTGTCCCCTCCAAAAATTTGTTTAACCTTAATCCCTGATGCAATAGTGTTGGAATGTGGGGACTTTTGAGAGGCTTGGCCCTCATGAATGGATTAATGCTGTTACAAAAGGGCACAAGAGAGGGAGTTCATCCTTTATTTGTCCTTCTGCCTTCTGCCATGCAAAGACACAGCAGTCCCCCACCTTGGAGGATGCAGTGTTCAAGGCACCTTCTTGGAAGCAGAGACTGGACCCTCATCAGACAATGAAGCTGCTGGCACCTCAATCTTGGACTTTCCAGTTTCCAGAACTATAAGAAATACATTTCTGTTTTTTATAAATTACTTGGTTTGTGGTATTCTGTTATTGCAATACAAATGGACTAAGATGTGTGCCTAGGAATTAGTGGGAAATTGGTACCACACATAGACCTTAAGGGGCACTGGTGTATTGACCATATTTTCTTATTTTCTATATTCTCGATACTCTGGCATTTGGGGTCTTGATCCAGAAGGTAATTTCACCCCCAGGGCTAGCGAATTCCTAGAGATAGCAAAGGATTCCCCTGTGAGTGTGCCCTTGATACAAAAGGCAGCCGATCTGGAGCCCACACCCCCAGCCATCTTCTTTTTTAGACTCTTACATGTCAAGTCAATATTCCCTCTGCTTTAAATCATCCCAGGCCCAGGTGCTGGACAACTGGGACCACGTATAGAGCCCAGAGCTGCACAAATTATTCAAACTAGGCCATCCTAAACTTACTCAGTATGACCCCTGCCTTGCCCAGCCCGTCCTGCAAAAACCCCAATAAATGCTCTGGGCCACACTTGCCTCTCTTTCTCTTCTACCCCCTGACCAATCTCAGTGCTTGCCTATCCGGCCTTGCATGGCATGCCATGCCTTCTGTTTCTAGGGAGCTGTGAGTATAAATTTCTTCCTCCATGACAGTCATTTCTGTGTCTGTGTGTCTTATCATACCTGATTAAAAAAAATCCTGGGTACAGTTTTAGAACAGTGGACAAGGAGCTGTTCTTGGAACATAGTGAGAGCCATAGCCACAGAAGAGGGTCCACTCCACAAGAGCAACAAATTTAAGGAAGGAAACGCAGTTGCTGCCAAACCACAGCCGATCTAGAGGGAGTCGGGAGGATAAATACCCAACCTCTCTCTTCCCACTCTCTGATCTCTTGACTAGGCCTCTTATAGACAAAAGTGAACTGAAAGCAAAGGGAAAAGGGATTCCACACAGCACAGAGCAGGACAGAAAAGAGTGGAGAGGTGACACATGGGCCAAAAGTTGCTCAGAGCTCACTCATCTCATGAATTTCGGCCGTGTAGCCTGTTCCTGCTGTAATAGCACTAAAACACTTTTGACTCTAGCATAGATTTGGCACATGGGACTGTATCGAGAAGAATGAAATTCATTGTCAATTTAGATGATCCCTAATGTTTCCTAGACCTCCTCTGAAGAGCTAAGTGCGTTCTAGAAAAGTTACAGACAACCTGTGATCTAACTAGCATTTCGTTTCCAGTCTTTCATGTTTCCAATCCATCTTTAATTTTTCAGCTGGTTACCTTTCCAGGACACAGGCCAGAGGGTGCAACTAATTTCTTCAAAAACCTGAAAACATTCTCAATAAACCTGAAAACGTTCGCAATTGCCTTTAGAAGCAAGACCACTGAGGTTCTCCAGCTGATCTGGAGCTGCACTTGAGCCTCACTTCAGCTTTTCCTCCTTGTCCCATTCATTTTCCAGGTCCTTGCACTTTGAACTCCTCTTTATTCTTTAAGCATATGGAATCTTTTTAAATTTCAAAATTCTGAACCTTTGCTCATGTCGTGCTTACCATTCAACCTACTCTTTCCAAGCTTTGCTTGACAAACTCCTTTCGTGACTCAGCCCAAATGTCACCTTCTCTGAAACATTCCTTCTCTCTTCCTTCCCATAATCAGCATATTTATACCCTTGCTCTTCTTTCCTCTACAGTTCTTTGCTCAAACATCTATTATAGCATGTACAGTCTGGCATTATTTAATTAATCAGTTTTCACTCTATAAATAAGTTGTACTGTATATTATCTTGCAACTTGTCTTTTCATTAAAAATTTTTTAAAAGCAATTTTATTTTATTTTTAGGTAAACTATATTTTTAATAGACTATTTTTAGAGCAGTTTTAGGCTCATAGCAACATATTTTTCAAACTTTTGCTTTTGAAATTTATCTGTACTGCTTTTTGTTTTTCTCTCAGGCTCTCTCTCTCTCTCTCTATATATATATATGTGTGTGTGTGTGTGTGTGTATAGATGTGTTTGTGTGTGTATATACATAGATAATTCTTATAAATACTATGTATTATTCCATGTTATTTATCCACTCACAAATAGTGAACAATTTCCCCCCATTTCTTCACTGTAACAGATGATAAAGATACGTATATATCTGGAATATCACTACTGTGCTTATTGTTAAGTGGAAATGTTAAATCACAGGATATGTGTCTTCGGCCTTACCAGATATTGTCAAATTGTTTTCCGGTTATAACAATCTATGCTTTTTCTATGAGTAGAAGGACATTTCTAGTAGTGGAATTTTAGGTAGTGGGAAAGTGAAGGTGGAAGTCATTGTTGTCAGATGAGTTGATATGACATGAACTTGGTCTAATAACCAACATCTTCTTTCATTGGCTAGAGTGTCTCTTCATCATCCTACCGTGCAATAATTCCACAAATTTGACAATGCCTGGGCCCAGGACCTTTCTCCTTTCAGCTTTTATTTCCTGTATATGTCCTCCCTCTCCCACATATGTTCAACTAACATGAAGTTCCTACTCTACTTCTGTTTTCAGTTGATAACGTGTGTAATGAGCTCCCTGTCAGGTTAAGTTCCACAGCTGCATGCTCAATTGTATATGACACATTAGAAATCTGCATGAACTTTAACATGTAACCATGGAGGTCCTTGTATTTTCTGCAGGACTGTCAACCAATGAAGCTACATGTACCTGTTACTCCATAGGAAATATTTTTTCACGGTCAGAATAATAAAATGCACTCAGTACTCAGAATCAGGATTGCTCCCCACCCTGTTCCCTTCAGCCCACCCCTACTTTACTTAATGGTCATGCTCCAGACCTCTAGAGAACCTTTTGTCTTTGCTCTACATTAGCGGTTTGTAATTTTGCCTGCACATTGAAATCACCTTGGGAGATTTAAAAAAATATATTTATGGCCAATACCACTGCCAGAGGTTCTACTTTAATTGGTTTGGGGTATGGCCTGGATATTGGGAGTTTTAAATGCTTCCCAGATGATTCAGATGGGCAGCCAATGTTGAGAACCACTTTTCCATATCTTGCATTTCTTTTTCTCTTCTGAATTGCTGCTACATTTTTATTGCTCTTACAATATCATAGAAAATATTTTTGTTTCTCTTACTTCATTTCTTATAACGAAGCTTAATATTTCACATTGAACTCTGCTTTCTTCAACGAAATGACAACACACATCTTTGAATTCTCTTTAGTGTAGATTCCAGTTCTGTGCATGTAGTAAGTACTTAATAAGTACTCAATGGGTCAATGTACTGGAGACCACAGAGTCTCTTCACAGAGGGACACAGAGTCCAGTCTCTTCTTCCTGTTGGAGACAGACTCCATTCCAGAGGGAGCTGCAAGCCAGAAGATCAAGAAGACAAATTGGTTTTGAGAATGTCAACATGAAAAATGAGAAAACTACTTTTAACAGTTGGAAACCTATTTAAACTCCTAATCCTCTTATTAAACCTGTTTGAAGACAGCTTGGAGAAACTGATGCTAGAGATGCTTCCATTTACCATCCAGATGTACAAAATAAATAACGGAATTTCAATCAGCTGGAAAAGCTGCAAAGCCCTAACACCTGATGAGATTTTTTTTTCCATTCATTTTTCCCCTGGGAAAAATAATTACAGCAAACTATTTCATCAAACTGTCCTGCAGAGTGGTTGTACTTGGCAGTGCTGCTCTTTTAGAGAGGGACTTTACTTAATAAAAGGACATGACCTTAATTCTACTACACTGAAGTAACAGAAACCAATTGTTTGTGTGTGGTTGTCATAAGGGCTGTTGCTATAAATGAGTTTTCAGAAGGAAAACATTATTGTTTGGAGAAGATTGATTCAATCTTCAAAAGCATTGCATTTATAATTGTCAATAATATAGCTTTTGATTTATTATCTTGTATGTGCAATATTTGGCACTAATTTGGTAGGCTGTGTGTGTGTGTGTGTGCCTGTGTGTGTGTATACATAAATTTGACAGTAACCCTGAAAATCAGGAAACAGTACTTCTTTTTGCTGGTAAAGAAATTGACACTCAAAGAAACTATGTGCTCAAGGTACACAGGTGTTCAGTGTTCGAACCAACATGAGAATTCAGGCCTAATTTATTTCTTTTTCCAAGCTGCTTCCTATTATGGTGAAAAAAAAATAGCCTGGGACTTTCAAATTTCTTTGTTCAAGTGACTTGAAGGTAGAGATTGGCTTAAGATAACTGCTACCAGGCATCTATGCAAAAGAAAAAAAACCATTTTATAATAAAGACATCTGCACTCAAATGTTTATAGCAGCACAATTCACAATCGCAAAAATGTGGAAACAACCCAAGTGCCCATCAATACATGATTGGATTAATAAAATGTGGTAAATGAATACCATAGAATACTACTCAACCACAAAAAACAATGATGAACTAGCACCTCTTACGTTATCCCGGATAGAGATTGAGCCCAGCCTTCAAAGTGAGGTATCATAAGAATGGAAAAACAAGCACTAACAAGTACTCTCCATCAAATTGGCACTAACCGATCAACACTAAGGTGCTCACATGGTAGTAATACTCACTGGGTACCAGTCAGGTGTGGGGGGGTGTCGGTGGGGGAAGTAAACCCACAACTAATGGAATCGGAACACACTGTATGGGGGAAGGGCACACTTGTAGCCTTGGTTTGGGCGAGGTGAACGCATTACATGTCACCAAAATATTTGTACCCCCATAATATCCTGAATTAAAAAAATACAAAATAAAAGTCCCTGGCTAAGACAGTGAATCAAGTGAGCACTGTCCTGGGATGTGGCTGAGAGAAGAACTTTGTGTTTTTTCCCTTTGAGGACAAGCTGGACTGAGACACTCGGATGGAAGGAGACTATCTATCTACTGGACACCAATCCAGATCCTGCACTTGATGCTACTCTGGTGTTTAAAGTAACATAATACCACCCTGTCCTGGTGATGGCTACTTCAAAGTGCCTGCCACATTTTGTCACCATCGTCAGGCTTTTGATTTATGGCTGTCACTTCACACCTGGATTACAGCATTAGCTTTCATGTCAGACCCTCTGGATTTCATTTTCTCTCTCTTGCTCTCTCTCCTCATGCCAGGCACCTCCACCGTTAATGCTGCTATCTTTCCGGGTCACTCACTGCTTCCAAATCGTCACTGGATCCTACCACAGAACTCCTCTGACTCCCTGGCAAGCTTCCCCTCTTCCCTTCGCACAGGGTCTGATCCTTCTCCGTTACTCCCCAGCAGTGCCTCTGTTCTGGTCTCTCAGAACTCTCTGTTTCTTTGCTCCCATTCATTCGGCCCTGCTCTCCCCTTCGCTCCTGAATACGCCCCCTCATCTCTTTTTCCTCTGCACATGGAAGTCCTACACATTTCCATTCCTCTGTTACACGAAGGTTTCCTTGCTAGTCCATCTCTCACTGATGGGAAGCTATGCCTTCTCTTGAATTTATTCCTAACAATTCTGTCTCCTGCTGTTCTCCATTGTTTTCATTTATGTTCTTGGCATATTTCCCATGGTGCTGAACAGTCAGTAGACAGTCGATAAACTTCCAATACTAATTAGGAAAAGGGATGAGAGTAAGGTAAAATGTGCTGTAAGACCTTGAGATTTCCATGTTTATTTTTTTCTTTCCTTCAACTCAGAAGGAAAAAAAAAGAACAATTACATGTGGAATAATTTTATTCTGCAAGTCAGTGTTTCGGAAAATGCTCCACTTCAAGGATAGCTAATCAGTCCAAAGAGAGGTGACAGCTGTTATTCATTTGGTCAGTCATCCATGTTCCTTTGTCTTCCAGAGTGTAAAGCTAATTGTCCAGTACCATTTCTTAAATAATTCATCATTTCTACACTGATATGAAATAACTCCTCTAGTCTATACTAACATCTTATTTAGCCTAGATTATTGTCTTTCTGGGTTAGCTCTTCAGCAGCATTCAGACTTGGTTTAATATTTGTTAGAGAAAAATTTCTTCAGTTTTTATTTTTTAAAATAATCTTGGCTGTATTCACTCATTATTTTTCCAGATGAAATGTAAATTTTTTATGATAAAAGATTCTATGAGGATTTGGATTAGAATTGCATTAAACCTGTGCATTAATTTGAGGAAGAATTGACATTATCACTACTTACAATGATCTCATTCAAAAACCCAGTTTGCTTCAATGTTTATTCAAGATTTATTTTATACTTTCTGACACAAAAATATTAGTTTCCTCCTATATGCAATGGGGATAATAGGATCTATGTTGCAGTGTCATTGGAAGATTGAATGGTAGGACCATACTGGTAGGACCCTTAATATGCCCTGTACACAGTAAGCGGATCAGTGAGGATCATGTGTGATCTCTGATGTTGATGATGGAAATTGAGATGTAGCTTGTATTAGTTTGGGCTCCTATAACAGAGTACCGTAGGCTAGGTGCTTATAAACACCAGAAATTTCTTTTCGTAGTTCTGGAGGCTGGAAGACTGAGATCAGGATGCAGCAAGCATGCTGGGTTTTCACGAGGGGCCTCATGTGAAATTGTATCCTCACAATGGTCCTCTTATAAGAACACTAATCTCATCACAGGGGCTCCAACTCATGACCTAATCACCTCTCAAAGGCCCTTCTTCCCAATACCATACTATTGGGGTTAGAGTTTTAATATATGAATTTTGGGGGTACACGAACATGCTGTCTATAACACATCCCATCCCTTCCACCTCCATCTTCATCCCAAGAGATAAGCAGTGGGAGAATAAATACTATGTTGGCTTCTTCTTAAACTCTCACAAGTATTATTTAAGGTATCTCTACAAGTCTAAATGAGACTTCATTGCCTAAAATCAATGATAGGAATTCTTAATGTGAACAACTTGAACAGAATTCTGTGTGATTCAAAGATTATCCTCTATGAACTGTCTGCTCTCAAGTACTGGGTTCTACCAATGTGAGAGATCTATCATTTCTTATTGTAATTTTGAGTATTTTTCTTTTCTCTTTATTGCATTTGATTTGATGTTATGGAATTCTGTTTTTTGGGACTTTGTTTTCAAAGAACCAGTCACTTCATTTATTTACCCAGTCTACTTTTTTCCTCTGGGCTTTATATTTTTATTTTTACTTATATTCTTATTAGTTTTCCTCTCTTGCTTCCTTTAGAATTTTTGTCCTTGTCTTTTTTCTAATTTGAATTTAAGAAATAATTTATTTTCCTTATTTGTGGTGAAATCATTTACGTTTATGATATTGTCTCTTAACAGGGCTTTTAAGGTATGTCTCATTAAAATTGAAATATAGAATTCTCCATGTCTAATAATCTATCATTTCAGTGTTGAAGGGCTTTATTTTATTATGACTTTTTTCTTTTCATACTGTATACTAAAAATGTGTTCAGTGTTACATTTCATGTAGTCATTTATTTTTCCTTTTATTTGATTGAATTGGGTAGGGGAAAATTCATTTGTATAGGCAATAGGTTTCTTAGGTCAAAGTAAGATGGCTGCCGGAGTGTTTTTTCCAGCCGGCCCTCCGGCAAGTTGGCCTTCTGGAGAGGCATGCGTTAGCACACTTATGTAATCAAGGTGTTATTTCCTGTGTGAACATATGTGATCATGCTTTCCCATGGCATGTTACCAATATTGTTCTCAGCCATATATAAGCGCTTGCCTTGTTCTTGCTGCCCCACTGCATCTGCCCCCCGCCTCCCACACAATAAAGAGTATGTCTCATCTGCCCACTGCCAGCCTCTTTCCAAAGCCATCTCCAGTGCACTCACTAGTCACAGAGCCTCCTCCCCACAAACTGTAATCAGAGACCATGTTTTGTACATTTCCAATTGGGATAGATTATTGAGCTTTCCTTAGTGACTAAATACATGTTACATTTTTATAAATGCGCCACAAAGTCTTCAAGAAAGTATTTCTCTTGAAGGTATTTGTAATTGTTCCTTCCCAACACCACTCAAATACCATTCATTACCAAACTCTACCAAATCTATCAAAAATACATTTCACATGGGCCTTTTTGTCTCCACCTCTACTGCTTCCGCCTCCTCCAAGCAGCCTCATCTCTCTCCTAGTCTATCAGAATTGCACCCTCACTCCTAGTTCAACTCTCCCTCCTTTTCAAGCAATACTCCACCCATCTACCAGGTGATTTAAATAAACCACCTGTGTGCATCCTTCCCCCAAGTGCTGCGTGCTCTCCATTTGCTTCTTCCCTCAGAACAGAATCTAGACCTGGGTACACTGTGAAGTTGTATTCAGGCCCCTTTTGTCCTCCCTCCCTTGATCACAGGCCCCTTTTCCCCTTGCTTACTATGCTGTAGCCACAGAGGCCACAGCCTTCTTTTCCATTCTTGAATATACTAAGCACTTTCCCATCTCAGACCCGCGGCATATGGTGCCCCCCAGTCCCAACACCCCCCAGTCTGGAACGGCACCTGCTACGTGTGCCTGGCTGTCTTCCTTGCCTGCTGCAGGCCTCTTTCTCCTGAAAGCCCTTCCCAGACCATCAGGTATAAAGGAAATCCACTCTTCCCACTCCCTTTTCACTTTTGTTGCATCCCCATATTGATTTCTTTTTTAATAGAGCTTAATGTAATTTATAATTGAATATTTATTTGCTAAAAGTTCAAAGACTATCTCTTCTATTAGGCTGGAAGCTCTGTGAATGCAGGGTCTTTAATTTTGACCTATAGAAAACCAATTCTTAGCACATTTCCCATGTAATAGTTTCTCAAAAATATGTTGAATGAAGAGTGATTTGTGTAGAGCACAGAGTATGTGTCCTCAAATTTAACCTGATTATTTTTAGTATTCAGAACATATATCCTTATTTGTTTGTTCTTCTTCACTAATCAAGTGTGGGGCAACAAGAATGGAAGTTCCCACTACAATTATGTTTCTGTCAATTTCTTCTCATATTTCTGGCATGTTCCACTTTAGGAATGCTGAGGCAATGTTGTTCAGAGCATAAGTGTTTTTTCACTGTTGTAATCATGCATGATTTAGGTTTCTTGGTTGTAACTAACAGAATTCAGCACAAGCTTGCAGCAGTGGACTTGAAGAGGCTAATAACGTGACTGGGGCACCTCAAGGGCAGCAATGCAGGCAGGCCTTAGGATGTCCCAATGTGCGTGTGTATGTGAATCTATCTCTTTCTTTTTACATTTGATTGATTTTAAATCTATGTAGGTCTAGGACTTGCTCGTAAACAATACATGCAAATTTCCCTTAGTTTTTCTCATTGGTCACCAAATGGCTTGGACTCTTCCAATACCATAAACAGAAGCCCTGTGAATGTGGCCACCCCAAAAGGGATTTGGTCTCTACACTATGTCTGTCTGGTGAGGCAACCTTTCTGTGGGTTGACCCTCTATACCTGGCCTTCTGTCTGGCCAGATTTCCAGATGTCACTGAGCCAAGGAGAAGTGGAACCTGGTATAATGTCCTCCTTCCTGCTGTTCCTGGCTGCCACGATTGGGCAAACTCCTGGCTAGCTTTCTGCAAGATATCATCTTTCTTTTCCAATGCTGTTGAACTATAGCAGCAAGACACAAACAAAAAGCCTTGGTCCTCATCTGTTCCAACCCACTCTCACCTCTGCTCACCAGAGTGTGGGGTAATGGGCATGGGTTTCTGCCCATCCTCCAGTCTAGACTGTGCTTCTGACACCTATTGCCTTTCTGCTCAATCTAGTACCTCCTCAACTCAGACTCTCCCAGGATTGTATCTCATTCAAATGACACTTCATGAAAAATGGTTTTGTGGGTTATCCATATATGCTATTTTCTCACTTTATCAAATGAGAAACAAATCCAGTCTTGGTAAGGAAAAACTTTATTCAGAAGCATTATGGCAATAGGGAAAAGGAATTATTGCAATAGAGAGAACCATGGTCATAGCATCTCAAGGGTTAGATAAAAAGAGTTTTTCTTTTATAGGCAGGAACAAACAAGGTTAGCAAGAACTGGGTGTGAGGAAGTGGGATGAAAGAGTGGCATGATCAAATGACCAGCTATTTTCCTGGAGACACTCTTAGGGAGGAGCTATATGTTGGCTCAGGCTGAAGTTGGACCACAGTTCAGAGAGCTGAGGGAAGGAGAGAATCTTAACCAAAGTATGGTCAACAAATATTTTGTTCTAATTGATCAGTGGGGACAAGCAGTTCAGCTAAACATTTATAAGATAAAGAATGGAAATTTAGAGGATCTGTGTCTGGCTTTGTCATAGATAAACAAGGAAGACATCCATGAGTATTTCGTTTTTTCTAAACAATTTATTGAGGACAATTTCAAACATATAGAACATGTAAGAATAGCCATATAGCCATCGCTCAGCTTCAGTTAGCAACCTTTGCCAATCTTGTTTCATATACAGTAGTCCCCTTATCTGAGTATTCGCTTTTTAAGGTTTCAGTTACCGAGGTCAACCTCAGTCTGAAAATATTAAATGGAAAGTTCCAGAAGTAAACAATTCATAAGTTTTCAATTCCGTGTCTTTCTGAGTGGCATGATAAAATCTCGTACCATCCTCCTGTGGGACGTGAATCATCCTCTTGTCTAGTGTATTCACACTGTATATGCTGTCCATACCTTAGCCATCGAGTAGCCATCTGGATCTATCAGATCTATCAGATCTGATCTATCAGATCACAAAAACATAATATATATAGGAATCTGTACTGTCTGCAGTTTCAAGCATCCATTGGGGCTCTTGGAATGCATTACCCACTGAATAGGGGAGGATTACTGTGTCCTAGTCCTGGAGTAGGGTTGCTGGAATTTGCTTTAAAAAAATTTTAGACTACTATAGAATTTCACTTGTTATACTGTACACCTTTATATTTATAAAGGATAACTTGTTCCACATACCACACAATGCCCATCATCACCCAGAACTAAATCAATAATAATTTCTTAATATCTTTTAATATGTTCAAATTTTCCTAATTTGAACTTTTTTTTACAGTAGATTTACTCAAAGCAGTATCCAATCAAAATTATCCACTATATAGAAGATAATAGGGTTTTTAAAAAGTTTCAAATTAACTTTTAAAGTTTTTAAAAATTGACAGATAAAGTTACATTTATGATGTATAAAATATCTTTTTGAAGAATGTATATATTGTGTAATGGTTAATCTAGCTGATTAACATATGTATTAATTACGTCACATAGTTATCAATGTTCGTGTTTTGAACTGTTAACATCCACTTTCTCCCCTTTTCAAGATTACAGTAGAATACATTGACATTAACTATAGTCACATACTATATAACAGTTTTCTTGAATTTATTCCTCCTGTCTAACTGTAACTGTATATCCTTTGAAAAGCATTCCCTTACCCATCCATCCCTTCTAACCACCCCAGCCTCTGATAGCCATCATTCTATTTTCTACTTCTATGAGATCAACATTTTTAGATTCCACATATCAGTGAGATCATGGGGTATTCTTTCTGTGTCTGGTTTATTTCACTTAATGTAATGTCCTCCAGTCTCACCCATGTTGTCATAAATGACAGGATTTCACTTTTTATGGCTAAATAGTATTCCATCATGTATATATACCATATTTTCTTTATCTATTCATCCATTGATAGAAATTTAGGCTGATTACGTACCTTGGCTATTGTGTATAGTGCTTCTATAAATATGGAAGTGCAGATACCCCTTGGACATACATATCCATTGGATGTATATGCAGTAGTGGGATTGCTAGATCATATGGTAGTTCTATTTTTAATATTTTGAGGTTCCTCCATACTATTTTCCATAATGGCTGTGCTAGTTTATATTTCCATCAGTAATGCGTAAGAGTTCCCTTTCTCCACATCCTCTACAATACTTGTTATCTTTCGTCTTTTTGATAATAGTCATTCCAACAGGAGTGAGGTGATATCTGATTGTGGTTTTGATTTGCATTTCCTTGATTATTAGTGATATTGAACATTTTTGTCATATACTTGTTGACCGTTTGTGTCTCTTATTTTGAGAAATGTTTATTCAGGTCTTTTGCCCATTTCTAAATCAATTTATTTGTTTTCTTGCTGTAGAGCTGTTTGAGTTATATATTTTAAATATTAACCTCTTATCAGATGAATAGTTTGCAAATATTTTCTCCCATTCTGTAGGTTGTCTCTTCATTCTGTTGATTGTTTCCTTTGCTGTGCAGAAGCTTTAAGAAGACATGAAGGAACATTTCCATGACATTGATCTGGGCAACAATTTTTTGAATATTGCCTCAGAAGTACAGGCAACAAAGGCAAAAGTAGACAGATGTGATTCTATCAAACAATGAGTCTTATCTTAGTCCTATGGAAAAGGGTAGTTCTTTTTTTTTTTTTTGTTTTAATTTCAGGGTACTATGAGGGTAAAAACATTATGGTTACACTTTATGTCTTTGCCTCACCCAAGCCAGGGTTAGAGGCATGCCCTTCCCCTCTACTATGCTCTTATTCTTAGCAGAGTCCCTGAACTACCACCTGTAATAGCAAGTTCCTAAGAGGCTAGCGTCTATCCTGAGTGTATTACTTTCCTAAAGACTCCCAGCCCAGCTGGCCTTTTTCTTTCTCTTTTTTCTCTTCTTTCCCCTTTCCCGTTTATCCCTTCTCTCTCATTTTCTTTGGGTCTGTGCATGTTTTATTTTAATAAGTAACTAATATGACAATTATTTATATCTGTTTTCTACTCAGGACTTTTACTAAGGAGGAGTCTCATTTCCAGTATTGTGGACCTAGTT